>MJUU01046630.1:0-24298 GCA_002080025.1 Modiolus philippinarum | reverse complement strand
TCGATGGGATTTTTTTCTTTGGATTCCTCTTGATGTAAGCTTTCAGCAGTATGTCAACAGATTTGGCGTATCTGTTACCGTTTCGGAGCTATGAGAAGCTGAAAGGGGCCAAAATTGTAAAGTTACAGACAACCTAAAATTTTTATTTTTCATCGAATTTCGATTGGATTGTATTCTTTGATTCCTCTTTACGTAAGCTTTCAGTTATATGTCAGCGGATTTGGTGTAGCTCTTACCGTTTCCGAGCTATGAGGGGCTGAAGGGGGCCAAAATCGTAAATTTACCGATTACCTTAAATTTTTATTTTTCATCGCATTTCGATGGTATTTTTTATTTTTGATTCCTCTTGATATAAGCTGTCAGCATCATGTCAAAGAGGAATCATAAGTAGTCTTAAGAGCTAATTTTTATTTTCCCTAGTTTGTGTCCAGCTAATTACTTGGTCAATCTCCTTATTGCGTCCATCTAATTATTGTGTCAAGCTCTTTCCTATGTCCATACTCACTTTAAATTACACTTTTTCAAATTTCAGTTGACGACATGCTGCGGTCGTATCATGCTGCGCTCGGCGTAGCCCTTTATTGGTTAAGAGGTCTGCCCCTTTATTCTTTGAAATTTTGTGAAACGTGGCTGGGTATTTAATTCACCATTACTAGTCATTATCCCTTTTCATGATAATTAAACACTATTCTTTTTCATCTATAAGTGTTTCTAGCAGGGGAATATTTACACTGAAATTCCTTGGTTGCATTCATCTAGATAGCATACAATGTATATGTTCTGATTGATTTTTTTGAATATCAAGTTTTTAGCTCATCTGGTTAATGCAAGGATGAGCTTTTGCCATCACTTTGTGTCTGTCTCCCGTCCTTCTGTCAGTCCGGCGTAAACTTTTTATTCAAAGATCTTCTCTGAAACTACTGGGCCAATTGGAACCAAACTTGGCCACAATAGTCCTTTGGTGTCCCTTACAAAAAAGGTGTTATTCAAGTCAGTGCAATAACCAAAATGGCCCCCAGAGGAAAAACATAGTTTTAACAATGGACGCTATGGAAAAACCCATTCAATTGGCTTAGTAACTAAGCCAATTGGCACCAAACTTGGCCAAAAAAGTCCTTGGGTGGTCCCTTACAAAAACTGTGTTTTTCAGGATCACTCTATATCCAACGTGGCCTCCAGCCGGACACATAGTTTTAACATTGGATCCTATGGGAAAACATGTTCAAAGATCTCCTCTGAAACTGCTGACAAAAATGGTACCAAACTAGCCACAATAGTCCTTGGTTAGTTCCTTACTAAAAAGGTGTTTTTCAGGTTTGTGCTACATCCAACATGGCCGCTAGTGGGGAACATAGCTTTATCTTTGGACCCTTTGGGAAAAGACATTCAAAGATCTTCTCCTCTGAAACAACTGGGCCAATTGGAACCAAACTTGGTCACAGCAGTCCTTGGGTGGTGTCTTACAAATAGGTTTTTTTCATGTCTGGGCGATATACAAGATGGCCTCCAGCTAGAAACATAGTTTAAGCATTGGATCCTATGGGAAAACACGTTCAAAGATCTTCAGTGAAACTACTGAGCCAATTGGCACCAAATTTGGCCACAATAAAGTCCTTGGGAGGTCCCTTCCAAAAAAGGTGTTTTTCAAGTTCACGCTATATCCCAAGTGGCTGCCAATTTTTTTATAAGAAGCACACAATAATTTTGAAGCAATGTTGTATGCAGGGCTTTCATTTGAAGCCAGTTGCCGCCGAAATTCGACGTCTACTGGTGCCTCGGCCGCCGGCTACTTTTTCCAAGATACAAAAAATACAAATAACGTAATTTTCACTTTATTTTCTTTCCGTGAATAGATATGACCTCAGTTTGTAAACAAAGCAAGCCAAACATTCGGAAGAGTCGCCATTTTTCATTGGATAGCGGACTTCTGGTAACCGGTGTGTTCTACGAATGGATTTCGGAAACCTGTCCTAATTGCAAATGGCGGAACATGCATGTCAAACGCTGTCAGCGAAACTGGCGGAACCTACATGTCAAATGCTGTCAGCGAAACTTGCTACCTGTAGGCCATAGGGATTTTCTTCCGTAGTTATACTGTTTAATAAACTATCATTTTAAGGTCTACTGAAAAATGCAAACAAGGGATGTTTCAGTCGACCATACATTGATAATATAATTACGGTAACAAATACCTGTGACAAGACAATCTATGGTCGCATGGCTTTTCTCGATCTATTTAATTAACGTTTAAGAAACTTTTTTTGCATTTTACAGTAAAGGATAATAATTTATTTATTGAAATTCTTTAGACCAGAGAGAAGAAAAGTCGATTTTTTGCATATTCCCATGATGTCATTTATCGATCAAGCATATAACGCTAACACAAAAAAGGTATATATTGTTGTTCAGTCATGTCCCAATGACTCCATTGACAGTTGGAATACAATTATTTTGCCATTTCGGACTGTTACTTACGATCTCATAGTACCTCATTGTGGAATTAAGATTTAACATAGTTAAAAGGTTTATACAACATAAATAGCTATTCCATCCCTTTATCTGGAGTTGTACATATATAGTTCCAAATACTTGTTTTGTACATGGGAGAGAGCACCACTAATCTGTATGCATATACATACCTAAATTGGCAACTGTCAAGTCAAGTAATATTTATTCAAAAGTCGATACATTTTGAACAATAAACAGTCTATGAACTATTCTATTTTAGAAAAAAAATTAAGATGTGGAAGAAAGTTTATCCTTTCTTCATCATGTTCATATCAATGATATGCTATATCATAGCCAATACCAGCTAATGAATGTCATAAGAAAATGTTTTATTACGTCATCAATATTTAAGTAAGGTATTATTTATTGTAAACATTCAATTTATATATATTTTGATCATAAAAGAGTCTTAAAACAAAAAATTATTGTATGAAAAATGGGAGTTTCGGGAATTGAAAATATGTGCCAGGAAACTTCCAGAATGCAGGATTTTGCACACTTTGGCTTCTGGGGGCCTAGGTGGCCCCCAGACCCCCAGCCTAAAAATTTTTCGCCTCGCTTCGCTTCTCCTTCTCCAACTACTTTTCTTGGAGAGCCTCCTACTTATAAAAGTGTTGAAAGCCCTGTGTATGGTCGGTGGATGCTGAAAAGATTTACATTCTAAACTTACCATAGGTTCATTATTGGAGTTATACAGCATAGTATTGATCTATGAAAGAAATTCGAAAATTGGAAAAAATTATCAGTTGTTAGTTATTGGATATCTTATGTCTACAGTTACGAGGGTTAAATATAAATTTTTTTTTAAGAAGCTCAAACTGGACAATAGAAATATGACAATCAAAGACTTAAACAGGATAGATTCTATATATGTCAGAGGTAAGATAAGATCATCAACAACAAAATGTGAAAATGAATTACTGTTTTGTTTTTAACAGAAAATTGCCAAGATGGGGAGTGCTGTATGGAAATTCTCAGTACGTAAGAAGGGAAAAGATCTGCCATTAAAGTCTTCACCATCATCAAATGTACATATGACTGTAAGTAGAATTATGCATACAATGTAGATGGGTAATAAATAAAGAATCTTGAATTCTAGAGAGATAGTTTCATGTTCATTGTAAGTAATTGAAGTTGTACACAAGTTAACATGAATTTTCCCCTTCTCTTAAATTTCATTGGATATTCCAAAGCACTGGATAAGGTATAAATACATGAATTGCAACAAAGCGAATTTTTCACTGCCCTGTTTTACATTGAAATAGCAAACCAAAGCCTATAGAAAATAACCTGATATATGGTGTAATATTATGATGCTTGCTGACTATGGTTGAATCTTCTTTAATTTTAAAGATTTGCAACAAATCTGTATTTGTTCATTTCACTTTATGAATGTGTTTCTTTTTTGGTCTGGCCTCCCTCCCTTTCTTTTCAAAATTTCATGATTTCATAATTGATAGATTAGCAAATAGATAAATTTTTTTAATAACATTCTTTCCATTTTACGTTCTTCCATATTTTTACTAAAAAATTGAGAGGAGTTAATTTTAATTATTTGTCTCTAAACA
Organism: Modiolus philippinarum; assembly: GCA_002080025.1. Classification (NCBI taxonomy): domain Eukaryota; kingdom Metazoa; phylum Mollusca; class Bivalvia; order Mytilida; family Modiolidae; genus Modiolus; species Modiolus philippinarum. The sequence goes on along the minus strand of MJUU01046630.1, from coordinate 20,222 downwards.
AGAATGCTTTTGACACTACCCATTTCTGGAACCATATTGTTACTCCTGCCAGTGTTTAATTTGCTATCAATAACTCAAATACTATTCATATCTCAAACTAATTTTGATGGTTACTTTGCCTTCAAGCTACAGTGGTTCTACTGTAGATTTCATTGGTAGTGAAATAAAGTTTGTATGTATTTTATTTTCTGTAACTTGACAAATATTAAAGGATGGTTTTTATGTGTAAAGATTGTACTAAGATTTTACATACATTTTAGGATTATATATCATGGACACTGACACACATGGCAGTAGTTAGAGATTTAGTACAGTTACAGTATCAACAGTACTTACAGGTAGATTACCTTCTGGAAGCTGTTCACCTTAAACAATGTCTAAAGATAAACATTTCTTAGAAGATTATGTTGTTTGTGTGCAATAATTATTGAAAAAAAATTATCACACATGAAAAATTATTCCAATGATGGATGTACCATAATTACTTAATTTTGATTCAAGATTTCTAAGGATTCAAGATTTCTTAATTTTAAAAAGTATGTTGTATTTAGTCTGAGGTAAGAATGAAACTAGCAGCCAAAATATTAAAGTTAAAACATGCCAAGTTAAATGTAGTACAGTAGAACTTCCATGGCTTGAAGTGATGAAAACAGTTTGAGCTATCGAGGTTGATTTACAAAATGGAGTTTAATGCCCAGTGAGCAGTATTTCAGCTATATCAGGACAAGTTGAATAGTATAAATGGAAATAGAAAAAAAATATGGGAACAGGCCTTTGAAAAAAAAATTATCAGATTAAAAATCCCATATGGTTGACTAAAGGGTAAAAGAAAATCATAACATAAAATAAAGATTTACATATCTATTATCTACACAGGGTAATGAACATATGGAAAGATACCTAGTAGAAGAATGGACCCAGACTGAACATGAACTTCTAAGGGAGAAAGGGCTGTGGGGACCAAATATAGGGTCTAGGTATGACAAATGGATGTTGGATATGACAGAAGGCCCTTGTCGTATGAGGAAGAAGATGGTGGCCAATGATATGTTCTTCACTCACTACCCATACAGACCAGACATGGAGGATAGTGTAAGTAAACAAAGAAAATGGCTGCTGTTACATCTCTGGAACAAATTCTTAAGTGTTTCTTGAAGTACTAGTTCTGTTATGAATAATATACAGTCAAACGTGTAATTGTCCATTGATGAGTTAACATTTGAAATGTCCCCCAATGTCAGCTATCATTGTAACATGGAAAAAAATTGCTGGTCTGACATACAGATGACTTGAACTGTCACCAAGGCACCTAGTGCTGTATTACACACTTGCATTTTAGCAAACAGGGAAATTGTTGGATAATTCTGAAATATTTCCTAGTGTCATTGTTGTACATTTTACTGCAATGTATTTAGCAATAACAACCCCCACCCCTGTGCCCCCCCCCCACCCCCAAAAAAAATTTAAAAAAATACTTGCTTCAGTGATTTTAAAGGTTTAAAGGCATCATGCACATTTATTCTAATTTGGATTGTTGAATTTTAATGAAACTTTGTACTAAGGTGTCATAATATTTAAGATGTTCATGAAGGAAAAGAACTGAGTTGGTACTTAATGAGAGCTTGAAGCAGAAATTAAGACATTTGTGTTGAGGCTGATTTTCTCTTTGTTAGATTACTATTATGTTTTGTTACATATATATGGTACATGTATGATGTTTTGGTTACAGCCTCTGAAGTACAAAGTAGCCATATGTTTTGACAGTAAGGGATATTATGAGAGATATCTACCAAAGACATTAATAGGACTAGGCAATGAAACTTTACCCATACTGATGGGTACCAGTATTAACAATAACAGTGACGAGAGTACAGAGGAGAGGTCTCCCGAAGGTAAATCAAATTTATTTACTTAATGGCAAAACATGCCGTTATACCCAACATATCAAAGCTTTATTGTTTTTATCTGTCATTCACAGTTTTATACTCCTTGGGAAAAACTCAGTAAAAGGACAAGGTGTGATAAGGGGTTGATTTGGCCCAAAATTCCAGCGAAGTTTTAAGATGTACCTCATGATTTTCTTTCATGTTCGTTTCAAAGGCGAGATCCCAAATAAAGAAAAGATACAAAGTTAGAACCAGTGATGTCACAATAGGTACAGTTCTGACATCATGAAAAAGCTGCATTTGAGCATTTTTTATAGAAATATACCGAATTTGGCAAATTTTCGAATAGTTTTCCTAGCCGGAAATATCGAGTACATTGAAGAACCAATTAGATAATTTACCGACTTATTGGTACAAATGAATGGAACTTTTGTGGTTCTTGCATGTGCTCTATATTTCCTATACAGAAAAAGTAGTCAAAATTGACCAAATTTGTCATTTTTTGACAAAATCTACATTTTGTCCCTTCTTCTACACTCAAAAACTCAGTTATCATACATCGATATTAGAGAAATGTTACTGTTTACTCAAAAGCAATATCCATAGAACATTTCAATGAGAAAAATGTGAATTCAACAAAATTTATTTTTCAGGCCAAATAAGGCCCTTACCGCCTCTACTCCTTTCCTGGGACACTGAATTTGTTCTCAGACTGAATAAAGTCACATTTCAAACTTTTCATGTTAAGTAGGATTTATTGTCAAGTAGAAAGTAGAAATTATGAATGGCATAGGAGTATGAATGCATTTGATATAAAATCTTATATTCTAAATTTGATGCAGAGGATTATAGAAGTGCCTCCCAACTGACATACATGTATTTTGGAATATTCTTTGGAAGCAATAAGAACAATTATTTCATGACATAAAACATAACCCTATAAAATATGATTTTTTGCAACTTTGACTTAAATTTGTGTATTTAATGTTAAACAGTATACACTTTGCTAAAGAAGACTTCAAATTTTTCGCATAAGTAACACAAAATATTTTTTAAAAACTTGAAAAATTGTGTAATGTTTATAATGATTTGTTAATTTCAATGCAAAACAGATATCTTGCCAAAACTTGTACCAAGAAAATCTGAACAGAAGTCAACAGATGTTGATGATGATTTGGAAGAACCCTTGAACACAGATAATAATGCAGACACAGAGAAGTCTGATGTTACCACTGAAGGTCAAGGTGATCAAACTGATGGTAAAGCTGATAACCAAACAGATGTACAAACCAACAGTAAATCAGACAACAACCAGGCTATATTTAGAATTCTAGGAGAAGGAGAAAAGGTAGAGTACTCTCACAGCGGAATACACCTTCTATATTTTGTCCTGTCTAGTGTCACCACTGCACTATCTTGTTTTGTTTTGTGATGTAATACCAGGAAAATTCATGCACAAAGAATAATTTTTGAACATGCGTGATATACCAGTTTTCCCGCGATCTACCTGAAAGTGCAGCAGTGTCACCAATCGGGAAAGGCATGAAGGTGAATTCCATTTTATGCTTTATTTACAGTTTGAAGAAAATTAATACACAAAGTCTTATAAAAGGAAATCATTGACAAGGTTTACTTTATACTTCTGACAGATGCATGTGATATTTCATTATATTAATTTGATATTTTACATATAACTTATTTCAATGTGCCAACATACAGGGAATAGAAAAAGTTGAGGGATTGTAATTGTTTGATAAGGAGTTTGAAATTTCATTATATTCTTTATTCGACAGATAACAAACATATTCCGATGTGCTAGAATACAGGGTTTAGATACAGCAGAGGGATTGTTATTGTTTGGGAAGGAATATTTCTACATCATTGATGGGTTGACAATGTTAAAATCCAGAGAAATCAGAGATATAGATAGTTTACCATTGGAGTAAGTTTATATATTTTGTATGGTTGATTTCATATTAAGTATGCTCCCAAAATTTCTGAAAGCATTAATTCTGGCCATGATATATTTGAGATATTTCTGAAGTTGTTGTTTATATACATGTAGTTCATTAGACTTTACGTAGCACAACCTCACTGAAATGTTCCTTTTTAACACAGTTTTAATGAGACAAGGGTATTGTGTATTGTTCTGATATTGAATCAAACTAGTGAATTTCTAAAATCTGTTTCAATATTGATATTTCTGTTTCTTTTCAGTCTACATGATCCAATCATTCCTTCCAAAGGATCAAGTACTCATAAAAGAACGTAAGTCTTGCTGTACTTATAACATTTATATTGTCTGGACTGAATGAGCTCTCAGGATGTAATTTGAGAAAAATGAATGTTTAGTGGAAGAAACAATTTTAAGATTATCTGATTATTGTCCCCAGCCGCAACGCGACAGAGGGACATGGTAATGGTCTGCGTCCGTGTGCCTGTGTGATACGTTTTTTGTGGGCGCAACTCCTCAGAAACAGCTGGTCAGAATTCATTCAAATTTTACAGGGTTGTTTGTCACCATTAGTACTAGATCATATTGCATTGCCATTTTGATTCGTCAAATTTTGTTGGAGTTATGGGACTTTGATTATTTCCACATTGTTATACAATGGCAATCTCAGAAACCGCTGGCCAGAATTCATTCAAATTTTACAGAATTGCTAGTCACCATTAGTACTAGATCATATGGCATCTGTGGACGCAACTCCTCAGAAAATGCTAGTCCAAATTCATTTTAATTTTACAGGATTGTTAGTCACCATATGTACAACATCATATTGCATCGTTATTTTGATTCATCAAATTTTACAGGAGTGGGACTTTATTGACTTAATGCATGCTACAGCTTAGGAACACTTTGTGGGCGCAACTCCTTGGAAACCATGGAGCGGATTATGCTAAAATTTTGTTTGCACATTTGCCACCATATTTACTTGATAATATTATGCTGCCATTTTGATTGGACAAATTTATGGGGAGTTATGGGACTTTATCGACTTAATGCATACTATAACATAGCTAGACTTTGTGGATACATCTCCTCAAAATTCAATTAAGGGATTTTACTGAAATTTTGCTTGGCAGTTGATCATATCCTGCCGCCATTTTGATTTTCAAAATTTTACATGAGTTATGGAACTTTATCGACTTTACTGCAGCGGTGGGGGACATAGCTACATGTAGCAATCTGTAATTCCAGGAATTGAAAATTTAGAGGCATATAGATTTTGGAAGAAACTTTAACATTTGATATATATTTTGAATGAAAAATATAAAGGCTTTTTTTGCACATGTGTCTTACTTTCCAATTTGGTTATATATTTTGACCTTGTGACCTTGACATGTGACCTACTTTTTTAAAAAATTATGTATTGAGTATAACTTTTGAATTTAAATTGATAATTCATTCATGTTTCAAATGACTATTTATTGTGATAAAACCTCTTGTTTTGTATCAAAATATATTATATACTCATTCAAATATCTATAAACTGGTTTGTTCAAATCAGGTCACATGACATTTTATGTTTTGCTCGTTCAACCAGCTAACCTTGGGTCGTAAAGGAAGGTCCACTGGTAAACAAGAAAATTTGATATAATATAACACTTACCACCCTAGATTGTGTGTGACCCAGCGTTTTCTCTCCCCTCGAAATTTAGGTCACCCTCAAGCACACTCTCTGGTGACCTTGCTATCTTGGGGAGAGAAACCGCTTGATAACACACTATCTAGGGTGATAATTGTATAATATTTCTCTGAGTTCAAAAATTACCTTTTTAGAATACCCCTAGTTGAAAAATATGTAAGTAAAGTTTTTCTTTTGCTTCAAGTTTCAGTGGCATCAGAGTTTTGTAAACAAATTTTGTTTTCTTTTAAACTTTATTTTATTTATGGTGAAAACATTTTCATATGGTCATTGAACTGTACATGTTATAGTTGAACCTGTACTAGCGACTCCTGTCTATAACGACAATCTGCGCATAGCCACCTTTTTCATCGGTACCAAAAAAAAACAGTCCGCACGACTGTGAAATCCTGTACATAGTGACTTTCAATGCTCCACAAAATCAGCTGATATCGTTCATGGTAGTTGAACGATATCTCGGAATTGGCCAATGAGAATCAATGAATTAAAAATAATTTTCATTCATGAGTGATTAATGGTTACATAATTGCTAAGAAAAATCAAATTCAAAAAGAGAAAGGCTTTTGATTTAAATCACAAAAATTGGAAGCGATAAAACGTTGGAAAACCTTGCTTTAAAGTGGCCAAAAATTTTGGGGTTCGGAAGACACAGATACAGAATTTACGTAAAAAAAAGGCAGATGTGTTAAATGACTTTGAGAACAATACCCCTGGATTGGAAAAACATACAAGTCGCATCATCATGAATGAAGACATAAACGATTTCAGTTTGGAATGGTTTAAAGATGCCACAAAGCGATAAATTAATGTTATTGGTCCCATGCTCAAATTGCTAGCACTTGCTTTTGCTAGTGACTTTGAAAACAATTCTTTAAGGTAGTTGATGTTTTCAATCTTGAGGATGGCTTGGACATGTAAATAAAGACCACCTGTCTATAGTGACCTTTTTATCTTTGTCCCTTGAAAGGTCACTAAAGACAGGTTTAACTGTATTACAATGAAAATTTAATATGTTGTTCATCACTTAAAACTTGAATTATAATTTTTGTCTCGCCCTCGACAAAAGTCGCGGAAAGCGAGACATATGCGTACAAAGTATGACGGCGACGGCGGCGGCATAAACTTTCATGTTAAGTTTTTGTGATTAGGTCATTTTCTCAGTAACTATAAATGGTAGGTCAATGATATTTGGTATATAGGTTGGTCTTGAGTAGTACATGACAGTCTGCTATATGGTTTTTGTCTCTGACCTCAATTTCACGGTCCAATGAACATGTTAAGTTTTTTTGCTTAGTTTAATTTCTCAGTAACTATACGTGGTAGGTCAATGATATTTGGTATATAGGTTGGTCTTAGGTAGTACATGACAGTCTGTCATATGGCTTTTGTCCATGACCTCAATTTCACGGTCTAGTGAGCATGTTAAGTTTTAGTGATTAGGTCATTTTCTCAGTAACTATAAGTGGTAGGTCAATGATATTTGGTATATAGGTTGGTCTTGGGTAGTACATGACTGTCTGATATATGGTTTTTGTCTTTGACCTCAATTTCACGGTCCAGTGATCATGTTAAGTTTCCCAGTATCATTAATGTAAGGTCAATAATATTTGGTATTTTGGTTTGTCTTTAATGGAACATGACATCCTGCTGTTTGGCTTTAGCCCTTGACCTCATTTTCACGGTCTAATGAACATGTTTGGTTTATAGTATCTATCAGTGGTCACTGATATTTTTTTTTTTTGGTGATTCATGACAGTCTGCTCTATTGCCTTTGTCACTTACCCTAATTTCACAGTCTAGCGAATATGTTTTATTTTCTGATTTAGTAAGTTTGAGAATTCACATCAATTTTGCGACCATGAAGGGACGGGCGAGACATCAACTTGGGTCCACACTTGTCTTTATAGACTTACTATAAGTCCCTTTCTTTTTATTAGTAACATTTTTCAAAATTTAATTACAAGAATAAAGAATTTTCAGATAATTTTTATATTTACTCTTTACAGTAATAGTAAATTTGCATATGATGACATCAAAGAAGTACACAAAAGACGATACCTGTTACAACCTATAGCTGTGGAAGTCTTCTCATCTGATGGTAGAAACTACCTCCTAGCCTTCCCTAGAAAACTGAGGAATAAAGTTTATGCAAAGTAAGTATGGCTGTCCCTTGTAGTATTTAGTTACAAAAACAATTCTTCACAATACCAAGAATAAATAAAGTATATCATGAAGTAACAGGATTTTCCTTGTAGCCCTCTGTGGAACTCTAAGCAATAAATACTTGTAAATGCAGCTTATGTCCCAAATTTGGCTTTTGGTAGAAAACATAGGAATAAATGCTCTTTATACCCCCCGCAAACAAAGTTTTCTGGGGGTATATAGGAATTACCCTGTCCGTCCGTCCGTCTGTCCGTCTGTCTGTCCGTCTGTCCGTCCATGTACCTTGTCAGTGCATGTTCTCCTAAACGGCTGCTTGGATTTTCATGAAATGTTACACAGTTGTAGTACACCACCTGAAGATGTGCATGAAGCAGGGTTCGCGCTGGGCTTCGCCAATGTCGCAATTTGCGATTTTATTTTCATTCTGGCGACAAAAAATCGTTCCTGGCGATTTTTTTGGCGACAACGTTTTTCAAATCAACTTGCCGGTATTATCCAATTTTTACCCTTCTTAGTTGAAACCTTTCATGATTTTTGTTGTTAAAATAATCATAGGTAATAATTAAATGTCAATTCATAGCCTCTGGCAACAACATTGCAGTCCATTGATTATTTCCGGTCATCTGTTGATTGCATTACCTGTTTATTTACCTGTGCACGTGCCAAAATGACTTGTGACAGATACAAGCCCAATCAAAGGAATCAAAGGAATTGAAAGAGTATTATTATACACTAAAATTTTATACTTTTCTTTTTTTTTTGTTTAATATCACTTCTTATTTTTCATAAATGTTCACGAAAACAAACGGATTAGATTATGCAATTATGAAGTTGAGTTACTTCCCCTTTTCTATGTTGTGAAAACGAAATTAAAGAGGCTTTGAGTGTTACTTTTTACTATAAATTGTATATCAAGTCTTATAAAATAAAAAAAATTGAACTAATTTTAAGGGATAATATTGAAGTTTAACAAACTTTATTAAAATAATCAATCAATCAAAATGGAACTATTCTTTTAGTGTGGAAGAAGGAACACAAAAGTCTATTGTCCAAACTAGAAAACCAACTGGATGCTCCCTAATTGGCGACAAATTTTTGTAATTGGCGACAAAAAATACAAGTTGGCGATTTTTCTGGCGACAGATATTCAGAAGCCAGAGCCATCCCTGATGAAGTGGTATGGTTGCTGCCGGAAATTTGGAAGGGGAGATAATTTGTCTTTGAATATTTTCTCGAAAAGGGGGGAGGACGAACCTTGTCAGCGCTTGTTCTCCTAAACGGCTGCTTGGATTTTGATGAAATGTTACATAGTTGTAGTACACCACCTGAAGATGTGCATGAAATAATATGGTTCCTTTCTGAAATTTTGAAGGGGAGATAATTTGTCTTTGAATATTTTTCTAAAGAAAGGGTGAGGCCGAACCCTGTCAGCACATGTTCTCCTAAACGACTGCTTGGATTTTGATGAAATGTTACACAGTTGTAGTACACCACCTGAAGATGTGCTTGAAGTAATATGGTTGCTTTCTAAAATTTTGAGGGGGAGATAATTAGTTTTTGAATATTTTCTGGCAAAAGGGGAGGGCGAACCTTCTCAGCCCATGTTCTCCTAAATGGATTCTTGGATTTTTATCAAATGTTGCACAGTTGTAGTACACCACCTGAAGATGTGCATGAAATAATATGGTTGCTGCTCGAAATTTTGAAGGGGAGATAATTCATCTTTGAATATTTTCTGGTAAAAAGGAGGACAAAATTTGTAAGCGCATGTTCTCTAAAACAGGTATCTGGATTTCGATAAAATGTTACACAGTTGTAGTATACCACCTGGAGATTTGCATGAAATAATATGGTTGCTGTCCGACATTTTGAAAAGGAGATAATTCTTCTTTGAATAAATTCTCGAAAAAAGAGGGTAGGTATATCAATGTGTCCATACTTGTATTGTGTCCACATTTGTACTGTGTCCACAAATGTATTCTGTCCACACGCACTTAAATTTACACTTGCCATATTGATTCAGGGTTCAGTTAGCGGGGGTATAACTGGCTGCCATTTGGCAACAGCTCTAGTTTCAAATAATTTCTAAAACTACGGGAGAAAACTCAAGAATTAAGAGTAGGAGTTGAAAAAAGTCTTTACCAAATAAATAGAGTTGGAGTTGAAAAAAGTTTTTACCAAAGAAACATAGGCTGTTATTTGGATGTTTGATGTTATGTGAAAAATTGAAAGATTAATAAAATTGTAATAAAATAATGACATTTTAATTGATATTTTCTAACAGTAAATATTGATGTTCATTAATTGACCATATTTATTCAGGATCAACTTAAACAACTGCACTAGAATACCAAAAGATCAAAATGCACATATATTACAAAAATCTTAATCCAGAAACATGGAAAAAAGAGAAAACAGGAAAACAAAGAACTGACACATCCACAGAAATCAAACCAAAACATTTAAAACTAAAGTGAACTCCTAAATATTGCTCAAGTTTGTTAGTCTATCTAGAATTTTTTCACTTATTTTAAGAATGAGGTGCATGGATGTCAGAATCAGTAGAACTTTGATGGCTTGAACTGCAATAGCTCGAACACCATGGATGTCTCTTACCAATTTTCTGGTCCCTTGGTTCAGGTTTAAACATAGTTTGGCCTTTATAGCTCAAAAACCCCTCTAGGTCAAACTGTTTTCAACGGTCCCTTGGGTGTGTGAGCCATCGAAAATCCACAGTATGTTGATTTTTTTTTCAGATTTTTGTCAGTTGCAACAGAAATAACAGATAATGCTCAACAATCTGTGTCAGGACAAAAAGTAGGAGCTAAAATTGAAGCAAGGTAAGGTATCAATAATGTACAGATATGCTCTGAAATCTTATTTCTATAAAAATAAAACTATTGTTATCTGTTGGTTTCATGACAGGTAAAAATTGTGTATCAGTATATACTATAAAAGCAGAATTATTAGTGGGGGATTCAATTTCCTTTATCTCTTGGGTAAGATTTGTCAACGAAATTAAATGCCCTTGAATTTGTTTGCAGTATATGTAGTACAAATGACTATAAAATATGTTATGAATTCCACAAAAATTTGTACCCAGTTATGTCATTTCAAAATTTAATAAATTGGCAAGTAACAAAAGAATTGATATCTAGTAATATACAATTCTTGTATTTAAAGATGTTTAAGATGGTAGTAAAATTATATTGTTGCAGATTTTCTTTGTCTTGAAATGTTAAAAGTTTATTTTATCTTTTCAGTTCTGGATTAATCAGTTCATTAATAGGAGATAAAACAGTTACACAGAGATGGGAGGTTTGTATTCCAATTATATGCACTATTTGTTCTGGGCATACCTGTCATCTTTTGGAAATCTCCATGGTGTTTTATCCCATGTCCAAAAAGTAAAATCCTTAAAAAAATGGGTTATTATTGGTATGATGGTATATTTTGTTATCTGTTAATGCTCGAATGTGTTTTATAGTCACATTCAAGCTATTCATTGCTTCTTAATTTTATCATATTGCCTTAAATGTGAAAATTTTACTTTTCCTTTTCAGAGTGTCCAAGGGGGTTTGCCCCCATAATGGGGGTTTCATGACAGGTGTGGTGCTAAGTATTTTCACAATTTACGAATATTTATATTTAGTTTAGCATAAATTAAGAAATAAGTCACAGAGACTCCAGTTTATCATTGTTTACGTCGGAATGTCCATGTTTGTCATCTCACTTCAGATAAAACATGATACAAATGGCCAGCTGAGTGTAAACCAATGACAACTGAAATTTCTGTGAACTATTTTTGCACCAGTGCAATATGGAAATTTAATGCAGATGTATTTTGTTTACTTTCATAGGGAAATATTATGTCACCATACAATAATATATAGCTATTAAATTGATTGGATGAAAAAGACAAGAATATTTGTCCTGGGGTAATGACAGTGATAAAGTGTTCTTTTTGATTATGGCCAATGGCCAAGTGAAATCTAACACTTGGTCATTCCCATGCTAGTGCTGGTACCAAGTCCTGCTATCCTGAGTTCCTGTCTCTATTCACATTTGTTTTTTGTCTTTCATGTCTTTTTCTATTGTAGTTTCTTTGTAAATTGTGGTTTGTGATTGTAATTTTTGGCCATTGTAGGTGTTTATACATTTATCCTTTCTTTATAAATTATGCATGAAGTTGTCAATTTTTTTTTATCAGAGAGGAGAGATCAACAATTTCCAGTATCTGATGCATCTGAATACATTAGCTGGACGTTCTTATAATGATCTGATGCAGTACCCAGTGTTTCCATGGGTAGTTGCTGATTATGACAGTGAGGTATGGTACATTTTGAGTTTTGTGATATATAAAAATTAGGAATTGCATGCTTACATAGCAAATTTATGGACTTTTAAGAAACAACAGTAAAAATTAGAGTTCAGGTTTTCTATACATCTTTCTGGATTAAAACTTATTAATTTGATAAGATTATATCCAGTATTTTATATCATTATCAAAATATTCTTATCTACATACTGTAAAAGGGGTTATTTTATGCATGGTTTATTTTTTATGATTTTGATTCCTTAACCTATTTATGAGTTTATATTCTTGTAATTGTCAGTTAGGTTTCTTTGCATTTGTAATAAAAAAATTTACACAAGGAATTTTTGTGAATAAGTGCCAATCATTAAATAAGCGAAAATAAACTCCTCATTAGAATTTTACAGTACATTAAAAAAAATTGTCAGTTTGAGTGGCAAATAAAGTCTTTGCACAGATTTTTTAATTAAGATAATTGATGTTAATCTTTTATGGTTAACGATTTTTGTATGTCTACAATGAAATTTTAGTGAGGTTGTCAGAGTGATTCCACAACACACAAATTCCCAAATTTGGGTAAATGAATTCAGCCTACAATATATATAAACATGTTTTACAGGAACTTGATCTGTATAGTGAATCTACATTCCGAGACCTATCTCAGCCCATGGGAGCTCAAACTCCAGATAGACTGAAACAGTTCAGAAAACGTTATAGTGACTGGGATGATCCACAAGGTATTGACGTATTGTAATTCTTTGAATTATTTGAAACACATTTACAGTATGTAACAACATGAAAATATTTAAGAAATAATTCATGGGCACTGGTGGTTTGTTGGAGATTTACATATGGGTAACCATTATTTTCTTGAATATTTTACCCAGAGTGTAGCGCTGCAGAGCAAGGGGTAAAATAAATGAAAACAATGGACACGCATTTGTAAATCGACTACAAACCACCAGCAAACATGAATTATTTCTATTCTGATATGACATTTAATAATCTGAAAGGACCTTTAGTGTACACAGTAATGGCAACCATTACATAAGATTTACTAACGTTCCTGTGCACAAAACATATTATGATGTCGTTTGTTGCAGCATAAAAACTGTTATGACTTTGCTTATAATATTATTGGAGATTTTCATATGGCAGGTCGTCATGGTTTCCATTGTTCTCATATTAGAATTATAAACTACATATAAGATGAATAAACCAAATTAAAAATTTGTAACCACAGGTAATCCTCATGTAAATTGAACAAACCACGTGAGGCTACATGTAAAACATAAACCATGTGTAAAATAAACTACATGTCATGCAGTGAAACCACATGCAATCATAGATAAATCACATGTAAAATGTACAAACCACATGTAAAACAAGTGTACCAATGTAAATCTTGTATACCACATGTAAAATATGTAATCACAAGAATTAACAAACCACATGTAAAATATGTAATCACAAGTAAACCACAAGTAAAATTAACAAACCACATGTAAAATATACAAACCATTTGTTAAATGTACAAATTACATATGAATTGTACAAACAACATATAAAATGAACAAACAACATGTAAAATATACAAACCACATGTTAAATGTACAAATAGAATATACAATGTACAAACTACATATAAAATGAACAAACAGCATGCAAAATATACAAACCACATGTAAAATGTACAAATTGCATATAAAATGTACAAAACACATATAAAATGTACAAACCACATGTAAAATATGCAAACCACATGTTAAATGTACAAACCACATATAAAATGTACAAACAACATGTAAAATAAACAAACTACAAATAAAATATACAAACCACGTGTTAAATGTAACGTTACATATAAAATGTACAAACCACATATAAAATGTACAAACCACATGTAAAATATACAAACCACATGTAAAATGTACAAACCACATGTAAAATATACAAACCACATGTAAAATGAACAAACCACATGTAAAATATACAAACCACATATAAAATGTACAAACCACATATAAAATGTACAAACTACATGTAAAATATACAAACCGAATGTTAAATACACAAACCACATGTAAAATATACAAACCACATGTAAAATATACAAACCATCTATAAAATGTACGAACCACATATAGAAATGTACAAACTACATGTTAAATGTACAAACAACATACAAAATGTACAAACCACATGTAAAATGTACAAACTTAATGTTAAATGTACAAACCACATATACAATGTACAAACCACATGTAAAATGTACAAACCACATATAAAATGTACAAACCACATGTTAAATGTACGACCTTCATGTAAAATTTACAAACCACATTTAAAATGTACAAACCACATGTAAAATATACAAACAACATGTAAAATGTACACACCACATATAAAATGTACAAACCACATATAAAACGTACAAACTTCATGTAAAATGTACACATCACATATAAAATATACAAACCACATGTAAAATATACAAACCACATGTTAATTGTACAAATTAGATATAAAATGTACAAACCACATATAAAATGTACAAACAACATGTATTATATACAAACCACATTTTAATATACAAAACACATGTTAAATGTACAGGTTACATATAAAATGTACAAACCACATATAAAATGTACAAACCACATGTAAAATATACAAACCACATGTAAAATATACAAACCACATGTAAAATAAACAAACCACATATAAAATGTGCAAACTACACATAAAATGTACAAACCACATATAAAATGTACAAACCACATATGAAATGTACAAACACATGTAAAATGTACAAACCACATTTAAAATGTACAAACCACATGTAAAATATACAAACAACATGTAAAATGTACACACCACATATTAAATATACAAACCACATGTAAAATGTACAAACAACATATAAAATGTACAAACCCCATAAAAAAGGTACAAACCACATAGAAAATGTACAAACCACAAGTAAAATGTGCAAATTAAGAAATAGATTATTGCAAGCGGGCTCTATGCGAATTAGAACATGGTCAGACCTTATATTTGTCAATATTTTATACCGAGCGATAGCAATATTTTATACCGAGCGATAGCGAGGTATAAAATGAAGACAAATATAAGGTCTGACCATGTTCTTATTCGCATAGAGCCCAATTACAATAATCTGTTTCGATTCTAATGTATCTAACAAGCGTTTTGAACATTCGAAGCGGCTCTTAGAGGGCAATATTGGATTTGACACTAGAATTAAAATATGTCGGAAAACTGCATACAAACACACATAAATGAACATAGAGCAGTCTATATTTGTTATTTTATTAAATGCAAGTTGGTCATTAGCTTATGAATTAATACAAATAATCTATTGTAAAAATATAAAATACAAATATTTTAAAATCGAAGCTGGGATAAAAGTGAGCTGGTTGTATTTCTTATTTATATGACTCAAGTTCGTATTTGTGTTATATTTGAAGCCAAAAAAATCTAAATTGTATAGCATGATATGCAACATAGATAAGATTTCATAACAACAACACATTCGTTGCTAGGTTGCGGTTATGTCAATTTCATTTCCGAGTCTTAAATTTAGTAACGTTGTAAATTTCTATTATTGTCATTATTTGAGCTATTGGGTGATTCATTATTTAAAACTTTATTTACAAAAGAATATGGAGTGAATAAATTGCGAAACTGTATATTACGAATGTCCTTTTGTAAAAAAAAAAAATAAACGCACATGCTAAAAAATATTGTTGGAATTAGAACATAGCTTTGTTTCCAAAGCCAAAGAAGACAGTCATATTAGAATTGTTCATTGGGCGCATTAAACAAGTAAACCGGGTAGTGGCTGTATTGCGTTTGTACTTTGTATTTGTTTATGAAACAAGAAAGAGAGGGAAGAAACTCGAGCATAATTTAACTTGAACCTAAGTCAAGTATATTAATACTCACTCAAACCCAAAAGCACCTACAGAACAAAATAATTCATTTGAATTTCATGTAAGGTGAAATGATCCCAACGTTTTGAATCTGAAGCGAAATCTTCGAGATACTTTACTTTTATTCTTTTTAATACATTGAAGTTATGGCGGATTTCCTGGATCAATAACGTATTAGATTTTCATTTCTTCAATGAACATGCCAATATGAAAATGAAAGGACATGTGATTAATGTCAAGAAGCAACATCACATCCCCAGGTTGAAACGACCCAAAACAAAGCATCTAGGGGTCACTAAGCGGTCTTCAACACAGTGAGAAAGTTCACACCATATAGCAAGCTCGAAATGGCCCAAAAAGTAACAAGTGAATAGTTCAATAGAAACAAATCACATCCAATAAGCCGAATATCAAGAAACTAAATTTTTTTAGAAGACAAGGACAAACCAATGAGCAACATATTCCTGACTTTGGACAGGAGCAAAAATTGCGATATTCCTTTAGTAACACTTATAACAACTTCAAAAACTCCTGTCATCAAATAATCTTAAATCTATAAAATTCTGTTCTATACAAATTTTTAATTCCCGAAGAGGTTTACCTTGATACTTTCTCTTTTCTCTCCTTTTTTCTTTGTGTTTGTTTTCTATTATAGTTTTTCTTTTTTGTTTGCTTTATAGTTCTATTTTCAAGATGAATTTTATGTTTTTAACTGCAAAGCTTGCACTTGCCATATTTTTCTTCGAAAAGGGCAACCCCTATTTAGATGCTGAAAAGGGATTCCATTGGATTTTTTTGTCTAATTTCTGCACATATATATCAGTTTTTCCACAAATGGGTTTTTATTTTTCGCCAGAACCATCCTCTTAATCTACCAATGTGCTTTTACATAATGTTGAGGGGTGGTCATCATTTTTGTAATTTTTGCGCCCACATACTGCAAGAAATATTAATAATAAAAGTTTTTCCTGAGAAGGGGTTCTATCCCAGAAACATCCTATGAGTCCGCCAATGTCCTTTCACATTATTGTATGAATAAACTAGTCTGGGTATCCCGATAATGACATGGCCGTAGCTTACACTAAGAACGTAGGCAAATGTATATGTAATATGGAAAATAAAGGGCTACACTGAGCGCAGCATGATACGACCGCTGCATGTCGACCACTGAAATTTGAACAAGCTGTACTTAAATAAATGTGAACACAGTAATTTGCTGGACACAATAAGGACATTGACACATTAATAACTGGACACAAACTAGTGAAAATAAAAATAAGCCCTTTTAATCCCTTATCTATAGAATATCGTAAGACCTTAGCAAAATCTATTGACTACCAACTAAAAGCTTACATCAAGAGAAATCAAAAGAAAAACTCGGATTGAAATCCAATGAAAAATACAGATTTCACATATTTTGAAATATTGCAATTTGGCCCCTTTGACCCCTTATAGCTTGAAAGCCGTAAGAGCAACGCAAAATCTATTGCCATACTACTGAAAGCTTACAATGAGAATAATCCAAAGCAAAAAATCCCATCAAAATATGATGAAAAATAAAGATTTCACATATTTCTAATAATTGCAATTTTGGCTCTTTTAACCCTTATAGCTCGGAAATGATAAGAGCTATGCCAAATACATTGCATATCGCTGAAAGCTTACAATGAGAGGAATCCAAAGAAAAAAATCACATTAAGATATGATGAAAGATAAAGATTTCACATATTTTTGATAATTGCAATTTTGGTCCCTTAGTCCCCTTCTAGCTGGGAAACTGTAAGAGCTACATCAAATCTGTTGGAATACTACTAAAAGCTTGCGACGAGAGGAATCCAAAGAAAAAAATCCCATGAAAATCGTATGTAAAATAAAGATTTCACATATTTCTATAAATTGCAATTTTGGCCCCTTGTACCCCTTATAGCTCAGAAACAGTAAGTGCTGTGCCAAATCTGTTGACATATTACTGAAAGCCTACAATGAGAGAAATCTTAAGAAAAAAAAACCTATTGAAATCGGATGAAAAGTACAAATTTTAGTAATCCCCATGTTTGCAATTTTGGTCCCGTTTGGGCCCCTCATAGCTTGGAAAGGATACAAGTTATACAAAATCTAATGGCGCAAGGCTATGTCAATTTGTCATAAGGAATACATTGCAAAAAACTGCATCAAAATCGGACTAAAAATAAAAAAAATAAAATTTTGAAATTCGCCCCCTTTGGGCCCCATTGATCTCGTGAACGGTATATGCCACATGAAATCCATTGGCATACTACAGATTGGAAATTTTCTAAGGAGTACACTGAAAGAAACGCCATCAAAATCTGATAAATACTAAACATTCTACTGTCAAATATATGAAAACACCCAATTTTACCCTTTTTTGCCCCTAATTCTGAAATGGATGGGGCCACAAACTAAAGGTCCTCAAGAATGTGCCAAGAAGCATCATACTAAAATTTGAAAACAATCTGTCTAGTAGAATCAAAGTTATGCTGTCCACAGACACGAAAATACCTAATTTGACCCCTTTTTGCCTCTTTTTTTAACCTTTTTCTGAAACGAATGGGGCAGGGAACGCGAAATTAGAACCCGGGCTTAAGCATGTGGCAACCTACATCATACTAAAATTTGATAACAATCCATACACTAGAACTAACGTATGCTGTCCACAGACGCCGACGCAGACGCCGACGCCAGCGCCATACCATAATGTGACCGCAAAATTTTTGCGGTCGTATAACTATGGACATTCTCTTCAATGTAAAGCCAAAAATGGTAACTATAGTATAACTCCTTATAAAAAAGGGTTAGATATGAAATTTAAATGTTGCAGAGCGATACGTCCCAATTACGTCAGTTACTTAGCATACGGTTTAAACCAAAATTCATATCTTTAATCCAATAATTCAAACATAAAAAATATATAGAGAGAAATGATTCTGAACCTTAGGGGACGGTTTGATTTTCGGGGATGGGGGGGGGGGGTGTGGGCTACTTTGAACATAAATAATTCAATCATGGTTCTAGTAAAATTAAATATTTTAATCCTACTTGGTCATGAAAATAAATAATTTTTCTAGGCAAAATCCCTGAAAATCAATTGGTCGTCCCTTTAAATAAATAGCAATCTCTACATATTTAGTAATGCCTGATACTTATTTCCGTAAAATAACTAGGATTGATAAAATAAATTTGAAATCTCAATTTTATATAAAGGGAAATAATTATCAATGTTTTCTTACTAAATTTCTCTGATATCGGTTTTCTAGATCTTAATCAATTTATCGTGTTAATTAGCATAATGAGGAAAACAATTGCGTTTGTACTGATGAAATTTTATAAATGAACAATGGTACTTCTGATATATAAAGCTCGCACGTCCTGTTTGTTCTTTAAATGGCAACCCGGCTAACAAAATTTGTCTGATCCATCATGTTGTTGTGGGGCACCACGTGAAGACTACAAACATTTTTTCTTTGAATGTCCATTATATTTCGATCAACGTGATGTCTTGGTAAATAAACTAGCCTGGTTGCCTAATTGTCTTGAACGGGACATTTTGCTCTAAACTAGTGGTAGTTCAACTCTTTCAAACCACGAAAATGAAGAAGTATTTACCGTAGTATTTGAATAAATAAAAAAAAATCCAAAAGATTTCTTGTAGTATGATTATAAGTCGAGTTTATTTATTTGTACGATTCACATACACCCACATACATACAATCAGACGCAAATTCTGTGTCTTTCCTTTATCTTTTTTCTCTTTTCTTATCCTCTTGTTATTGCTCTAAAAATACCTTTCTTTACTCTATTAGAGAACTCTCATGCATACTATGGTATTATATTGGAGAGGGCGGACGGGGTATTCCTCTCTCCCATCTCCCCCCTCTTCTCCCACCTCCTTTCCTCTCTTCTCTTTCTCCCTCCTCCCTTCCCATCTTCTCCCTCCTCCCTTCCCCTCTTCTCCCTCCTCCCTCCCCCTCTTCTCCCACCTCCCATCTAATTTTCACCCTGTTCTCCCACCTCCCACCCCCTCGTCTCCCACCTCCCTAAATAGCTGTCCGCCATCTCATATTGTAATTAAGGAGAAGACGATGTAAGTTTGATTAACTTGTGTCTTATCCGTTTTGCTTTATGTTTTTGAGCAAATAAAATACGTTTAAATCAAAATTCGTCTCATTCCTTTAGTAGTATGTGATGAGTGAATCTCCTATTATTTATCATAGTTGAGAACAACAATATCATTAAC
>MJUU01046629.1:593-17003 GCA_002080025.1 Modiolus philippinarum | reverse complement strand
ATTATGTATTGGAAGATTCTTTCTAATCCGGCGAGTTGCCTGCTAAAAGAAAGGATATATGTTGTATGTGAAGTGGAAGAATATTATTTTCAAGTAGTGGAATTGGAATATGATGTATATGTGTACATTTGTAAAAAAGAATTGAACAAGAAATTACATCCCTCCACATGGAACTGAACAGACAAGCTTTGCAATCTGGGAAGATCCAAATTGTAATCAGGTAAGTGAAACGAGTGATATAAAATTGTTCACAAATTGGAATTTTGTGAACGTAGGTTTCACTTACCTGATTAACTTCCCAACATATGTAATTTCTCCGGTGATATCAACTTGATTTCGCCTGAGACTGATGTTACAAACATGCGCAGGACAGAGAGTCACATGGTGATCTCGGTCAGTTCAGCGCTTTAATTTTAAGAGAGTTGTCAACTGGTCAAAGGGAGATAATCCAAATTGTAATCAGGTAAGTGAAACCTACGTTTACAAAATTCCAATTTGTGAACAAATTATACAATTTTGACCCCAAAAAATCAATTTCTCCAAACCGCAAGGTAACATTTTCATATCATGCAAGTCTGACCACTTGGCAGGTGAATACAGTCGTGGGCCCGTCGTGAACGAGCAGTTGCATCAACACAGTGGTTTTAAATACAAAAATACCAACGTTGCAACGTTTTTTTAAATCCTGATAACCGATTTTTATTATTTTCTTATTTAACATTTGTTAAATATATTTCGTTATCTAAATGAATTCGAAATTAAAAGAATTTCTTGAAATACCTATGCGGTCCGCATACCTAAATGGTCTGGCTCGATCCAGGTCGTATGAATGTACGCATACGGTCGGACAGTACGCGTATGGTAGGACCATACGAGTACGGTCCGACCATATGAGTATAAGCATATGATCCAAATACGTGCATAGTCTTGAACATCTCCATTTTGTTTCTCGAAGTATTTGTGATATATTGGGCGGGAGTTTATACCGGTTAAGCTCAACATCAATACGAATACTCATCTTGAAAATGAAAGCTCATCAGAAAATGAACGCCGATAGTGAACCGCTTTATACGTATCAGAAGTGTCCAAAGCGGGAAGTGGAGGAACTACATGTACCCTTAGTATTGGACACGTATACACGCAAATTCAGTTACAAAACACAAAGTCCTGTGATTTTTCACACTGTTAACAACTAGCAAATGTTGTTATAAACACCAGCAAACTTCCTGTTGTTAATTACATAGGCAGAGTCATAAATGACGGTGCAAACACCAGCAAATTACCAGCAAATATTGTTGTGTTCACTTTTGTCAGACCAGGGTGTTTTGTAACTGAAACACTGTGTGTACTGTACATATTTTAATGACTACAGATGGGCACAACTTTTGATTACCTTATCGTGAAAATTACTCATCATATATAAAATACACGTAGTGTATTATTGGGGGTCTATTATATTTTCAGTCTTGGTTATTTAATTATTGAAACGGTACAATGTGATGATATTAATTTAAAAAATTGAGACATTTCTGATTGCTTTGTCTTATTGTGGTTCTGTTTGTTATTTCAGGTCAGCCATGTTTTAACTCCAAGATATGTGGCAACTAACAAACATGCATTAAAGTTCTAGAAAAAAAAATATGTGAGAATATGTTTCTGAAAATTTTAAAGCCTTATTTCCTGTTAGTGACGCAAAAAACACTTTTGAAATGAGCACATGCTTGACCTAGACAAGGGGAAGTCTTTACTGTTAACCGTTCAAACTATTGTTTGTTTTGTTAATTCAAGTGAACAGTCTTGAAGCTATACATGTAGCATGACATTGATAGGTTTCATGAAGGTTGAGACTTGTATATTTTCTTGTTTCAATTTCGAGTTATTCATTAACAAAATAATAATAATCGAGCTAAAGCGAGTTTATTTTTATTTTTAATGTAAGAACGAGAATTGTAAACAAGTCTCATTAGTTGTGAACCTTAATTCTCCCATGGTAAGTATTATTTTTAGACTTTGTTCTGTTGTAGGTTTAGTTGGGAGAATGTAGTTTGTTTTGTTACTAAAGAGGTCATTTCACTTGTCCGACAATATATACGCTCATTAGTCCGACGATCATTGATCCGACAGTCATAAGTTCGACTTATGTGCAATACGACTCTCTTAAAGAAGTTACGATAAAAGTTTTTCCTTGGTTAAGTTCTTAATATACCACTAATCACCACTACTAAGATATACCTTACCAGCACCACCACCAACGAATAGAAAATTAACACTTGCTGGGATCTTTTGAAGAAATTTCCTGCCCCTACCAATTTAATTGCTGTCCTGGTTGTCTTTTCATCTCATTTCTCTAGTAACCAATTTTGATCAATCTCTTCTAGTACTGATAAAGCCTATTAGAGCGAACGGGTCATAAAATCTAATCGATCAATCTTTGAACTCGTCGATTACGAATTCGATAAGATTCCTAGGATTTGAAATTTTCTGCTTTTATACAGAACTTAACCTGTATGTATGTACCATATCAATGAGAAGATCGCAAGTCATAGTATGTTTTAAAGCAACAAAATAAATTAGGTAAAAACTTATCGACCTGAAGACTTTACATATATATTGGCCTCTCACTGATACTGCCGATGTCTACTGAAATACATGAAGACTCTCTACCAAACCTTTCGGGAAGTTTTGAGTTTGATTTTTTTTGCCGTAGTGCGACAGTGTTTTATCAGCAGACTAGATTCCTTGAGCTAGCCGCAGTTAAGGGGAGAGCACTCTTTGACCCTTCTTTCAAAATTACGTTTTGTCATATGCTTTTTCTGTCCCAAGATAGTGGTCATTGAGTTAGCAGTCTACCTGTATTGGGTTTTATTCGCATGTCTATGATACTATAGGGAAACGGGATAGGGAAAAGGGAAGTTTGGGTACCCATAAACCGATTTAACCCTACCACTGGCTTTTGGTAGTGCCGGTACCAAGTCCGGCTATCCCGAGTTCCTATCGTTATTTATGTTTATCTCTTGTTTTCATAATTGTTTTTCTGGTGCAGTTTGCTTGTAAATTATGGCATGTGATTGTAGTTCCTGGCCAATGTAGGTGTTGCTGTTATCCTGTTTTTGTAATTATCGCCTCCAACTTTTTACTTGGTAATCAGGTGAAAACTTATCGTCCCATCTCTGTACTTGGTAATTAGGTGAAAACTTATCGCTTCCATCTCTTTTCTTGGTAATTAGGTGAAAACTTATCGCCTCCATCTCTTAACTTGGTAGTATTTTAATATTCATGGATAAATGATCAATTTTAGATACAAGAATGTCAAAAAGTACACTTCTTTTTTGCATTTTGGTGTACTTTTGAAGAACCATTCGTGATTCCTAAAAGGGTCTTTGCTTGAAACAAATGGTTGCAAGTCATTTTGGAAAGCATTCGATAGTTGTATAAACAATCAAATTTTTATTTGTATAATGTTACGTAAATATTTGAAGCCATTGGTTAAGATTGGCATCTGGAGATTACGCTTAAAATAAAACAAGACTTACAAAAAACTTACTAAATTTGTTCGAAAAACATATTTCGAAGGGTCAAAAGGGAATTTTTAATTGATTCCAAATCAGATTGAATACTGTTAGAGATGACTTGCCCTAAGTACAATATTGGAAATACTATTTTTCCTTTATTTATGATATTGTCGATGAGATACGGTGATTCAATTTTTCATTGTAAACCTACTTTTACTGCAATTATATTAAATGTGATCTTGAAAAGTGGACAACTGGGTGGCTAGTTATATTTCATCATTCAAACCATTAACATTTGAAAGCTTACGTACTATATTTTTATGTCATTAGATAGAATTTGTCAAAGAAATGTTGATAATATCCTTGGTTAAGGCATACAGGAGAATAAAAACTTTTACCTAGTCGATTCGTGCGTAACTATCTGGATCAAATTTATCGATGCTTTATCAGATATCTATAACTTAAGATGAATTAATATGCTGAAAAATGATCAATTGGAAGCAGCTATAGGAGCACAAAAGTAATTTGTTTTGAAAAAAAATTGGATATCACAAAAGTGGAGAAAATGATTGAAAAAAACGGAAGGAAAAAAATTGTATGATAAATAAGAAAACCCTTAGATTTTACAGGATTCATTACGTGTTACGGGTTAGTAAGTCAAATAATAATGATTAACGTGAAGTGTTTTATATTTAGAATGAAAGGACCCGTACAAATTTATATTCTGACTATTTACTGCAGTTGAAATAAAAAAATGACGTGAAAAACGAACATGCATCAAACTGAATAGAATAAAGAAAGATAACAGGAAACCCTACAATAGCCGGAAAACATAGCCACATGCCACAAAGCAAATAGGAACTGCACAAGACAAAAAAACCACAATAAAATACAGAAGACAAACGTAAACAACGATGGGAACTCGGGACAGCCGGACTTGGTATCGGCACCAGGAAAAGCCAGCGGTAGGATTTAACCGGTTTAAGGGTACCCAAACCTCCCCTTTCTCTGTCCCGTTTCCCTATGTTATAAACATACATCTAAAACCCATGTCTTATAACAACTATCTCTTTACAAAAATGTAGTTTTCTCAATAAACACCTTTAGGTGAACGATCTTCTTGAATATTATCTTCTTCTCACTTAACTGAACGAATTTTCTAAAGAGGGGTCCCTTGTGTTACGTATGTATATATACAAAAAGAGAGTTTTTTCTGGATTTCACTTGTTAAATTCAGATATTTTTTTTTTTAATCTGTGGTTTTTAAGATGTGGAAGACATCTAAACATCCTTGAACAAACTGATACAACACTTATGTAAAATATTGTAAATATTCATGCACAAATGGTTTCTTGAAATGTATTTTTTTAATATTAACACATCTGGATGAATCTTTATTCAGCCGTTTGACAGTTTGTATAATATTTTGTCTCATTCAAAACAAATAGTATGCTTAATTTGAATTTGTTTATGACTGTTTATTACCAAAAAAAACATCTATGGTTTTTGGAATAATAATTACTATTACATGCTACAATCTGCCAGGAAACGACACAGGATAAACACAACTCAGACAAAAGACAAAGGTAAACAACGATAGGAACTCGGTACAGCCGGACTTGTTACCTACACTAGCAAAAGCCAGCAGTATCCTTAAACCCGTTTATGGGTACACAAACCTCCTCTTTATCTTTCCCGTTTCCAAATAGTAATAGTATAATCAACATTCGAATATAACCCAATACATGAAGACTACTAACTCCATGACCACAATATTGAAAGGAGAGAAAATGACAATACGTGATTTTGAAAGAATGGTCAAGGGCTGCTCGCAGCTAAAATATTGGCTGGCTCCAGGAGCTTAGTTTGCTGGTAAATACTGTAGCAGAAAAGTCAAACTGAAATCTTCCCGAAGGGTTTTGTCAATAATCTTCATATATTTCAAGAGATATTGGCAG
The DNA here is from genome assembly GCA_002080025.1 of Modiolus philippinarum. Taxonomy (NCBI): domain Eukaryota; kingdom Metazoa; phylum Mollusca; class Bivalvia; order Mytilida; family Modiolidae; genus Modiolus; species Modiolus philippinarum. Next base: position 11,533 of record MJUU01046629.1, on the reverse strand, counting down.
TATCAGTGAGAGGCCAGTACTTGTGTAAAATGTTCAGGTCACTAGATCTCAAAGCTAATTTAACTGATGCAAGCAGAATATATCTTGTCGATATCCCCTGTTACGTAAAGAATGTTAGCTACGTCCCAGCTTTTCTGCATTTTTAATCAGTTAAGGCATTTTTGACATTTCTTAAAATCGAGGATTGATAATTCCCATAGTAATAAGCTGTTTGCAAGTATCGCCATATTGATATATCAATTGTTCATATCTATTATAAAACTTGATTGCAAGGTTACGTTCATTAAAATCGCCAAGAGTAGTGCGAATCGTACCAATTGAGTAATATAACCCGCAGGAGAAAAAGAAAATAAGAAATAGTGAAATCATAATCATTCCTTTAATCGTATAGTTTAGTTTTATTTACTGGAGTCAATAATGATAGAGTGCAGTTTTTGGAATAATTGTTTGCTTCATTTAATTTCAGTATTTGTTGGTAAATGATATCTACATAATCTAGAGACTGGGAAATGTCAATAGTTTTTATGCCGCCAGATCAAGGATCAGGGCATATTGTTTTTGTCCTGCCTGTGTGTGTGTCTGTCTGTCTGTGCGTCCGAAACTTTAACCTTTGCTATAACTTTTGAACTATTAGGGGTAAACTTGTCATACTTGGCAAATGTATAGATAAAGTCTAGAATAACATTAATATGAAAGAAAAAATTTGGTCTGGTCAAAGGTAAAGGTCACAGATGTCAAAATTTAAAGTTCCATTTTCATATTTTTTGTATGTAAAGAAAGATAACTCTAAACAAAATATTAATATTCAATTTCAAATCTATTACACTAATAAAATTGGTACTGGGGGCATATGTAGTAATTCACAAACACATCTTGTTTCATGAAATCTCGTTCGTAACAGAACTGGAAAAAATTTGCAATAAGAGGTGCACAATTTGTAACCATTAGAATACCTATGACACGTTGATAAATAGTATTCCCAAAACGAAAAAAAAACGTTGTCCATCAAAAGATTGAGTGCATTAATCATATCATATGTCAAAGAACAATGATTATTGTATGTAATATTAGACAGGAATCCCTGCTTTTTGTAAGAACAAATGAACTGCAGATCAGAAAATTTAAAAGACTATTTAATAAGTTGTCCCAATTCGGATTTAATCAAAGAATTTGGAAGGCCTTTTTTTGGATATATGATTTCCTTACTTATATGTGAAGTTTTGTTTCATTTATCAAAGATAGCTCTGAATTGACTTTGGAATTAGCATTGGGATGACACTTTTATTCTTTACCTGAAGTTAGGTTCTCAAGATGCAAAATGCCAGAGAACATATGGACGAAAGGATTTTACTTGATATATAAAAAAGTAATTGGAAGCTTTTAAATGTTTTAATTGCAAATTAATCTATATTTCTGAAACACGTGTTCTTGATAGGGCGTAAAGTATCACATAGGCAGTCTCAATAGATAAGTAGTTAGAAAATTAAAGGTAAAAAATATTCAAAATATAAAAAAAAAGAAAGTAAATAACACTTTTGAGTATTTGCTTTGAATATATTATACAAATAAGAAATGGTTTACTTTCATGCATCTTGTTTTCGGTTTCACTTTTATATTTCGTGAAAGAGGGTCAGTTTTGTTTGCACTTATTGCAGGATTGACACATAGGGATCACTATCCGTCATCTTTCGTTCGTACTTCCGTCCAGATGTCTGTCGGTATGACAACAAAAGTTTTGGCATTATTCCCATCTCCTCCTTAAGCACTGGTTCTTTTCAACTACACTTGCAACTCAACAATGCAAGGAAATAGAGAAAATGCACATAAGACAAGTCTCCATAATACGTGTTAAAAACTAGCACTCGAACAAAGCTTTTATTCTTGTTCTTCATCTTTATTGCAAGAATGCAAGAATGCTTCAGTATAGTAATTGTGCTCCAGAAATATTTTTTTCTTTATTTGTTTTTTTTTCAAAATTATTACTTTATCATTACTTTGTCATTTTAGGTTATAGGAGTCTTAAGGGTATGCGTCCTTTTTTCCGAAACTCCTGCTATATCCCTTGGCATTTTGTAACCATAGTTGCAGGAATGCTTTGATATATTTTGTAGATGAGCCCAATGCATTTTGTTTTCCTTTATTTTTATTTTGTTTCAGATTATAATTTTGAAGCTATCATTGGGTTTAGACATTTAACTTTCTTGGAGTCGTCGGGTACATCCATTCCTAATTCGCCCTGCAGCCAAACTTGAACTTGAACTTGCTATGAGGTATGAGTAATTGTCATTTTTGAAGGCCTCGAGTGACTTCAAGATGAAGAACAACAATAAAAGCGTTGTTCCATTGCTTGGTTTTACCATGTATTTTTAGAAATTTTGTCTTATTTGCATTTACTCCATATCCCTTCATTATTAATTTTTGGACGGGAGTTTATCTCTCCTGCAGTGTGGAGTCCGTAAAAAGACTCCCCGTGAGAGAGATGTATGCTCTATATACATTTCAGTTATAGTGTACTTGTTCTTGAGAGAATTTCTCATGTGGATGCACTATCATTCTTTCAAATTTTGGCTTTCTAATTTTTTGTTATTTAAAAATGTTTTTTTCTGACTACCTGTTTATTGTGCCCACGTCACATGATTTTATTATGTCAAGTTTTCATCCATATGGCTCGATGAGTGCCATGTGGATGTTTAAATGTTATGATGTATTCTACTAGTCCTTTTGTCGGGCAATCGATTACAGCAATTGTAGGAACACTTTGCCAGTTAAGTTTACGTTTGTTGACGATCCCGCATCCATGGGTCAAGGTCCATATCCCTTCATTGTTAATTGTTGAAATGATTGAATATATATTGAAAATATGCAGCATATATGTTGTTTTCATCATTTGTGTTTCTGGTAACCATTTTATTTTTTGACGTTGTCAGTTAGGCTTATTTGAGTTTAAGCGTATTCTTTCTTTATGTCCTTTATCTACCATCTTCTTATCGTCTTTGTCTATTTCAAATAAACTTATGCTTCATATTTTCTACCAACCATATGAGGATGCTTCATTATTGTCTACCAACTTTAAGAGGATGCTGCATTGTTTTCTACCAACCTTAAGTGGATGCTTCATTATTTCTACCAAACTTAAGATGATTCTTCATTATTTTCTACCCACCTTAATAGGATGCTTCATTATTTTCTGCCAACCTTAAGAAGATGCTTCATTATTTTCTAATTTTCTACCAACCTTAAGAGGATGCTTCATTATTTTCTACCAACCACAAGAGAATGCTTCATTATTTTCTACCAACCTTTAGAGGATGCTGCATTATTTTCTACCAAGCCTAAGATGATGCTTCATTATTTTCTACGAACCTTAAGTGGATTCTTCATTATTTTCTACCAACTTTAAGCGGATGCTGCATTGTTTTCTACCAAACTTAAGAGTATGCTGCATTATTTTCTACCAACCTTAAGAGGATGCTGCATTATTTTCTACCAACCTTAAGAGGATGCTGCATTATTTTCTACCAAACTTAATAGGATACGTCATTATAAATTGTAGATTTTCGCAATGCATTTATTTTAAAGACATTAAGGCTATCATTTTAGTTTTCTAGGAGTTTTATAAGTATGCCTTCATTATCCGAGTTTTATAAGTATGCCTTCATTATCTGCAACTCTTCCTTAACTGCGTGGTATTTAAAAAAGGAGAAAAAACCTGTTGGAATGCTTCAGTTTATATTGTAGAGGTGCACCATGCATTTGTGTGTCTTTTGTTTCTTCAGATTTCCTTATTGTCATTGGACTTATTTTAAGTATTGAGTATTGAGGGTGTGCTTCCACCCAAAACCGCATTGTACTTTTCAATCAAACTTGCTAGATTGCATCAGTAAATATTCAAAAACTACACCGTGCATTTTATTTCTTTGGTTTCCTATTTCTTTTTAAGATTTTCAAGCTTTCATTAGAGTGGGTCACATTTGCTTTTTCGGTATGATTAAAATCTCTAAACAAGCCAAAATGACAAATGTATCAATCATTTTGGCTTTGTTTATTTTTGCAAAACTGGAAGGAATGCTCTAGTATATATTTTGAATGCATTTCGTTCTGCTTACTAAACTTTGCCTTCTTTTAATGCTGTTATATTACTATATCATTGTGTTACAAATGTAGGGCATCTTAAATATTTAAAGTACAGACACATGTTGTCTGAGAAACACTCATGCGTTATCCCTCGAATATTGATGTGTTCCGTTTTCATCGGCTTAATCCCAGAATTGACAAACCCAAAGACCATGTTAAACATTTGTTTGAATATTTTCATTTATTAATTAAAGAATCGATTTAAATGATGCTGCAAGCAATTGAAGGGACCCAAATATTCAAAAACTTGCACCTTTGTATTTTGACAATCGGGACAAAATGTGCTGCAGAATCAAGTGAGTATTAAAACTCGATCTCTCAAGCCTTTGTTATCACTCTTTGCGTTTTCGTTTAATGCACTTGAATCGAATAATGTGTTTTCGAACTAATAAAGATGAAAAACTGCAAACTAGTCTGTTTCGGATTAATTCATATCTTTGCAGAAAAAAAGGTACAATGAAATATTTTGTTCAAGCAAGTTTTATTATGTTTATGTAGCTGGCGAGAAGAGATGTTGATGTGATGGCATGGAAATTGAAAATCTAGTTCTCAGATGACATGGCAAGCTGAATGGAATTTGATAGGACGTAATACATTTTGTATGTTTTCTTTTATTATTCTTATTTTATTGCTTATAATGTCTGATCGCACGGAGCTTTATAACTTGAAAAATTCCATGCAATCATTGAATCACTGATAAATGCGGGAACAAAGTTGTAAATTCTAGCCATCATCTGAAAAAGACGAAAACCGTATGTAGAAGTTCCGTTCTACAATAAAAAATTGCCAGGTTGTCACAATCTATCATCTTATTTTGTCTTCATTCTTATAACTTACAGATACCATGCATTCTCTTCGTGATATAGCTGAAATTTAGCTCATTTGACGTTAAACTCTCGACAAAGTAATCAATCAATCCTTTAATAAGTTTTGCACATTTTTTAATAATTTGTCCCTGGTCTATGTGTTTTGGTTTTTATTTCTATCGCTCTTTACCTTTCAAAAAAGACAAAAAATCAAAATCGTACATGCTGTCGAATTTGTTTTAAATCGTGTAAAGTTCGATAGCCAATTCTACTATGTTATTTGATACTACAATGGCATCTTTCTGAAGAAAGAAATGTAATTATGTATACAAAGTTAATATTTTGTGTAGCTTTTTTGACTCTCTGAAGCTGCCAATATATGTAACGTGAAAATAAGACAAAATTGTTGTTTCTCATTTCTTGATGAAAACACAGTAAGACTGACAAGTTGTACAAAATACTGCATAAGGGTTGATAGTGGTCTGTTAGTATTCACAACCCAGTAATGCAAATTTTAAGGGCTGGCATAAGAATCGATTTTATTTGAAAACTTCAAGTAAGTATCCTGGCACCTGAATCGGTTTTCATGTGCTCCGGCTACAGAGCTTCCAGGCGCGTCTAAAGATGATGAATAAGAGAATGGTCCTGTCCTATGCGGAGTAAACAGTACCGCGAACCATTGTAGCCAAATGTGTGTAGAAAAGCCAAGCTCCCTGCAGTATTTACACCCTTTTATATTTTTGTAGGGGGAGCAGGCTCACTGGGAGTCGTTTAGAAGGCTAAATTTCATGCCTCTACCAATTTCCGCTATTTCAAGTGGCAATCAATACTCTTTGCTCCTGTTGTCCCTTCCTCCTTAATTTCTTTCTTCTTTTACGTAGCTTCTGTAATTGATTAATTTGTTCTTGTCCTGATATAACTGAAATATCCACTTGACGTAAAACTCGAAATAGTCAATCTGTCAATAAAGTAAGTATTTCCCCATGCGAGCCTCATTGTATTCATTTAGATTCTATTGGTTATGCCTTCTCTTTCTGTTTTTATAAACCTGGTCTTCCAAACATTTAGGTCTGATCATATCTGCACTGACGGGCCTTAATAAATAGAAATGTCTACTACTGAGCTAACTCTTTAAAAACTAAGGCACATATTTTATTTGATAAATGATTAATGTAAAAGTAAATGATCATAAGATATCATTTTTCCTAGACTATTTTCACAAACGTAATTTTAAACACTCCGAAATTTAATGAATGAGTTACAATAAAGCGTTCCATTCGCCCTCATTTATTCAAAACAGTAACAGAAATAATTTGAAATCATGACTTATATTTTGGTCCGTCATTTAAAACTAACAATTTCAATCAACTTGTGTTCCTTGAACCTAAGCTTTTTTCCCATTTTTTATATTCATATTCACATGTGTTTAAGAAAAACCAAGTCGTTCGTACGTTTTTAGTGAAGCTTAAATTTCTGCTATAGTAGATGAGGATCCATTGCTAGTAAATGTGCCGGTTTCTTCTATGATTCATACTGACCAAATACAAGGATGTGGAGTAAATTAACATGTTACAAAATCACTCCAAACACATGGTAAGATTTAGTAAAATAGAACTCTTTACTTTGTTCATAAACTTGAAATAACCATACGTTATACACATTCTTAACCATTCTGTATAATCCTAATTGCAGTGATACAAAATAAAACACTGTACTTCATGTAGGTTCAAACACGCTAAAGATGAGTTATCGAAGAGATTGTTATGTTTTTATTACTGTATGATATAATCATTCGGTCATATATATTAATCAGCTATATAAAAAATTATAAATCGCCTTCAAGTCTCTGGTAAATAATGTATTAGTCTCTAGTAAATATAATGTGTAAAACTTACGCAAAACTTATCAATCATGCCATCACTTCCGTCTACAATGTATCTTTCTTTTGGTTTGACGTTTAGAAGAGCATCTTCTATTGCATCTAAAACTGGCTCAGAAGATGAAGCACCACCTTCGTGGCCAAACTTACTCCACCTGTTGTATGTTATATAAAAATATGTTTTCCCATAAACCGACCTCACCTCTTCTGAAGCATTTGACCACATTTCGTCATTGAAATGTTTTGTTCTTTCACACTACAATAACAAGGCATGATATATGACGTGATTTTTTTTAACTTCTTAATTGTTAACTGTCCCTTTCCTAGCAGCAGGATTCCTCTCCAACATATGAAGAAGACATGTCACAATTGATTCATTACTGTCGAGCATAATGTTCCTTGATTTTGAAATAGAGAAAAACGAAAAGTGTAAAGTCAGGAATTTTTCAGTCTTTCTTACTTTCACCTTTTAAGAAATTCCAATGTCGTCTCATAACACCTATAAAAGATCTAACGGGTCGGTGTTCCAAATAAAAACGGACATTTTTAGCTTGATACACGTCCTCAGTGATTTGACATTACCGGTTTTGACTTTAGCCCTGGATTGACTCACTGAAACTATGCCACGTGCCGTAGAGGTAGAAGGAAATGCTTACCCTTCCGCGATACCTAGTGTCACTAGACCAAGTTTTTATTTTCTAGTCTTGTGGCTGTTGTTGCTTTTCTGTTTTTTCGTTTTTGCGATATCTCTAGACATTAGTAATTAACCCGTCCTTTCTACTACAGTTGTTGTTTAGCATTTGTAAGTAAATACAGGTTTGAAGCTACAAACTATATATAAAAATAAATATTTATAATTGTATCAGGATGGTGATACACAAGTCTCCCAAACGAACTCCCAAAGCAGACTTCAGAAACCTTTCTGTAAAGTTCTGTTAAATTCTGAACCCTCATTTTCCCGCCTTTCATTCCTTTCCATGACAACGGTCCCCATTTTGAAATTTTTTTTGAGTCTAAAAACAAATTCCCCGTATGCTATACAACCTTTCTGTAAGTTTTCATGCAATTCTGAGCACTTTTGATTTTCCCGCCTTTTTGCCGTTTCCATGGCAACGGTCGCCATTTTGAAATTTTTCAGACTAAAAATAAATTTCCTGTATGCTATACAACATTTCTGTAAGTTTTCATGCAGTTCTGAGAACTTTAAATTTTCCCACCTTTTTCCGTTTCCATGGCAGGAGTGCCATTTTGAAAATCCCTAGACCTACTTTCATAAGTACACATTGTTATTTATGTTCCTGCTAAGTTTCATTAAGATCGGATGAGTGGTCTATCAGATATGCCCCGTAAAAATTGTAATACGATTTTTGTCAATTTCCCGCCTTTTGCTGTTTCCATGGCAACGGTGCCATTTTGAAAATCCAAAGACATTCCTACACATTTGTATCTATTCTCCTACTAAATTTCATTCAGATCTGATGTATGGTCTCCAAGATCTGCCCCGGATAAACCATCCTTAAATTTTGCCAATTTTCCCGACTTTTTTTCCGTTTCGATGGCAACGGTGCAGTTTTGGAAGTTCCCAGACCTTCCTGCACAACTACACATTGGTATCCATATTCCTACAAAGTTTCATTGAAATTGGACGAGCCATCTCTGAGATCTGCCCTGGACAAATTTTTGTCCGGAAAGAAAAAGAATAATAAAAACTAGTGTTCCTATGTTTGGATACATAAAAGTCTCCCAAACCTCCCATGGACACAGGAGATGGCTATTTATTTGAGTTCCCCACAATCTTGACAACCCATCTGTGAAACTTCCAATATCGAGCAATTTTAATTTTCCCGCCTTTCTTTAGTTTCCATGGCAACGACGGTCATTTTGAAATTTTTTTGGCCCAAAAATGTTTTTTACTATTTGTATACATCCTTCTTGTGAAGTTTCGTTCAATTTGGAGCACTTTTAATTTTCCCGCCTTTTTTCCAATTCCTTTGCAACGGCGGCCATTTTGATTTCCCCCCCAAAATGTGTTCTACTATTTGTATACATCCTTCCTGTGAAGCTTCGTTCAATTTAGAGCACTTTAAATTTTCCCGCCTTTTTTCCGTTTCCATGGCAACGGCGGCCATTTTGAAATTTTTTGCCCCAAAAATGTGTTCTACTATTTGTTTACATCCTTCCTAAAAGTTTCGTTCAATTTGGAGCACTTTTAATTTTCCCGCCTTTTTGCGTTTCCATGGCAACGGTGGCCATTTTGAAAATTTCAAGACCCAAACGCACCCCGCGGGATGGGTATCCATCATCCTGTGAAGTTTCATAAAGATCGGACCAATATTCTCCGAGAAAACTTCCGGACAAGTTCAGTGGCGAAGATTACGGAAGAATAATAATAAGAAGAACAAGTGATAACAGTGTTCGCAAAGCGAAACACAAAAGTCGCCCAAACCTCCCATGGATCGCCATGCTAACAAATTTCAATCTAAAAATATGTTCAACACTTCATACACAACCTTCCTGTCAAATTTTATTAGATTTGGAGCACTTTTAATTTTTCCGCCTTTTTTTATTTTCCATGGCAACGGCGGCCATTTTGAAAATTTTCAACCTCAAAATATGTTCTACACTTACTACTCAACCTTCCTATAAAATTTCATGTAATTTGGAGCACTTTGAATTTTCCCGCCATGGCAACGGCGGTCATTTTGAAAATTCCAAGACTGGAATGCACATCTTGGGATGAGGTTCCATCATCATGTGAAGTTTGGTTAAGATTGGACCAAGGGTCTCCGAGAATTTGGTGGGACAAGTTCACAGACGGAGGAAAGAGAGGAAGAAAAACAATAAGAATAATAACTAGTATTAATTGTGTTTGGATGCAAACACAAGAAGTCTCCCAAACGAACTCTCATATATCAGAATTCAAAGGCTTTAGGTGAGCTCCACAGATTTTAAACAACAATCCTATCAAATTTCATTCATTTCTGAGCATTTTGCATTTTCCCGCCTTTTTTCTATTTCCATGGCAACGGTCAACAATTTGAAGTCTTGGAGACCGGAACCCAATTCTACACATGTTGAACAACCTTCCTGTAAAATTTGATCAAATTCTGAGCACCTTGGTTTTCCGGCCTTTTTTAACATTTCCATGGAACCGGTGGCCATTTTGAAGTCTTGGAGACCAGAACTCAATTCTATAAATGTTAGGCAACCTTCCTATAAAATTTCATCCAATTCTGAGCACTTTGATTTCCCAGCCTTTTCTGTTACCATTTCATGGCACCGGTTGCCATTTTGAAGTCTTGGAGACCAAAAACCCATTCTACACATGTTAGACAACCTTCCTATAAAATTTCATCTATAAACCTGAGCACTGATTTTCCCGCCTTTTTTTGCTGTTTTCATGGTAACCGGTGCCATTTTCAAAATTTCAAGACTGGAAAGCACATCTTGGGATAAGGTTCTATCATCATGTGAAGTTTCGTCAAGATTGGATCACTGGTGTCCGAGAAATTTGGTGGACAAAGTCGCGGCGGAAAACGGAAGAAGAATAATAATAACAAGTAATTACTGTGTTCGCAGAGCGAAACACAAAAGTCTCCCAAACGAACTCCCATATCTGGCACCCCTTCTGGTAAATTCAAAAATCAATTCTATGCATGCTAGGCAACATTCTTGTCAAATTTCATCCAATTCTGAGCACTTTGAATTTTCCCGCCTTCTTTCGGTTTTCATGGCAACGGTCACCATTTTGAAAATTTTGAGACCAAAAATCAATTTTATGCATCCCAGGCAACCTTCTTGTCAATTTTCATCAAATTCTGAGCACTTTGAATTTCCGAGACCGGAAGACACATCTTCTCATTGGCTTCTACTAGCATATGAAGTTTCATGAGGTTCCGGTCACAGGTCTTCGAGATGTGTCCAGGACAAAAATTTTACGCCGGAAGAACAAGAAGAAAAAAATAATAACTAGGGTTCCTATGTTTGGATACAAACATAAAAGTCTCCCAAACCACCCATGGACACAGGAGATAGCTTTTGATTTGAGTTCCGCACAATCTTGACAACCCATCTGTGAAATTTCATCCAATTCGGAGCACTTTCAATTTTCCCGCCTTTTT
>MJUU01046627.1:55612-81107 GCA_002080025.1 Modiolus philippinarum | reverse complement strand
ATATCTTGTGTAGTAAAATTAATTTATTTATCCTTCGACGCTCCTTACGTGAAACCCATCCCAATTCCCTATATAAAATTTGGTGAGAAGTAACCTTTCTAAGACCAGTAATAATTCTTGCTGCTTCTAATTGAATACTTTCTATGAAGTCAGATTCCTCTTGTGTACAATTGTCCCAGATAATTGATCCATATTCCAAAACTGGTCTAATAAAACCTATGAATAATTTTTCGAGAGATTTTCTATCTAACTTATGTTTCATTAATCTCAATATATTAATTCTTTTACAAGCTTTAGTATAAATTTCATTTAAATGATTTTTCCATTTTCCATCAAAGCTTAATATTATGCCAAGGTGTTTATGAACAGACAAATTCTCTAATATATTACAATCAAAATATAATGGTGGTAAATTTTTATTTTTTTTCCTTGAAAATAAAACAGATTTAGTTTTTGCTGCATTAAAATTAACACCCCAATCTTTAGACCACTGATTAATGCTTTCTAAGTCCTCATTAAGAGATTCAGCTGCTATGTGATGATTATCAACAACACAATAGAGGGATGTATCATCAGCAAACATTTTTATTTTATTCATAACTTCATTTTCAATATCGTTTATAAAGAGTAGGAACAAAAAGGGGCCAAGTGTGGATCCTTGCGGAACTCCAGCATTAACTATCTCCATCTAGAGAAGTAACCATCAACATTTACTCTTTGTTTCCTCTCTTTGTTTCCTATCACTTAAAAAACTATGAATCCATTTAAGTACATTACCACAGATGCCATACTTTCGAATTTATAAATAAGACCTTTGTGCCATACTCTATCAAAGGCTTTAGATATATCAAAGAATATAAATCGTACTTCTTTACCTAGGTCCAAATTTTTCATTATCGCATTATAAATTGTTAACAACTGATTTGTAGTTGAATCTTTTGATCTAAAACCAGATTGATGATCAGAAAGAATCCTATTAACATTTACATAATTATATAGGTTTTTAAATATGATTTTTTCAAGTATTTTACTAAAACAAGATGTTACCGAGATTGGTCTATAGTTAGAAGGAACATCACAACCACTCTTGCCCTTAAAAACCGCTGAAACATTAGCTCTCTTCCAGTCACTAGGAATCTGACCAAGTTGAACAGTTTTATTAAATAGTATTGTAACAGGTATTACCAGTGACTGGAATATAGCCTTTAAAAATTTAGGAGGGAGTTTATCAGGGCCTGGGGGTTTGTTCTTTTCGAATGTCTCCACTCTCACCGTAGCCCGTATAACACGGATAGGGGGGGGGGACAATGGGGGTACCAAAGGGGATCATTTCCTCGCGTACCTATGAAGGAGATAGCTGAAATGTGAATGCATAGCAAACGCTTCGCTATATATTTTAAATTGCAACATGGATTGTGTACGAGTTTCCTATTCTTCTAAATATACGTCCTTGTTAGCACCTATATTCTGCAGCAATTTTTGATGACAAAATATCCATTTAAATGCATCAATATATGTCTGCACAATAAATAATACGACTTTCTATCTCCAATATCATGACCAAACGATAGTATCAATTAATCAAAGCATGGAATGCTGTTAAGGCAGGTTCCTGGGTATTCCAGAAGTTCTGTAATTATTACTTTTTTGCTGAAATCTTGACATTTAATTTTTTCAAGAATTAAAATCCGAAATTTTCCTTCCCGGTTTTGGTTGTCTTTTCAGTTTTTATATGGGTTGCTGGCAATTTATTTAAACTCTATTTATTTACATTTCATTGTCTTGCTCCTCTTTGTTGGTATACTACATGTAAGTATTCCAAAGTACAAGCCAGAGTACAAGTGTGACACTCGGTGGCTTAATTAATGTTGATATTTCCAATTTTGTCACTTACTCTGTCAAGTCTTCTAGTTCTTAAGTTTCATTATTTTTGCATATGATTAAATAACTCAATAACGAAGGCACTGTAAATTTACTATCTACATATGGGCATTTCTACAACTTATGTCTCATCAGTGCAAGCTACTGAGAATGGTAGGTTGTGCTCAGCTACAAATAAACAAAACACCGAAGTTACTGTGAATAATGTAAACAGAATTTCAGCATTTTGAGTCCGAAGTCGAGCACTACGTTTGTGTCCCTCTGTTTCTCTATGGCGAACAACGTCAATTCATCCTCCGTGCATTAAGGCAAAGGTTATGCCACACAACAGAAACACTGCGTGTATATATTTATCACTCTTGCTCAAAAAGTCCATCTCTTTTATCCATTTATTTTGGAATTTTGAATTGTATCTACCCTTTTCGCGGAGGCACCGCCATTTTGTCGTTAATACACAGCTGATTCGTGTTCTCGCGTAATCTCGTTAGGCGGAATGTGAATGGAACAGCCTTTGTTTACCTCGCAGGGTGTGATTGGAACAGCCAATATTTACTTCCGGTGTAACGGAAAAATATTTTTGAGAGAAAATTTTAATATCGGGAGCTTTCAGAGGCATATCGGTAGACGTGAGACCGGCTGCTAAAAACCGGTAGCCTCACGGTGAGACCGGGAGGGTTAACAACTCTGGTTACAACAGCGAAACTAGAAGTTACTATGTATCCATTCATAAAAACTGCGCGCCACAGGAAATTTTTATGAATGAACCGAATCGTGAATTTCGAATGTCAGTTTAAGTGCTCTGAGATTAAAAAAGCAAAGTATCTCTTAAAAGATATTAAAATAAATACAATAAACACATAAAACGATGTAGTTGATCATGAAATGGACACTGTATCGCCACATGAATGGATTATTTTTTGTGCCTTCGTATGAATAACTGGTAAGCCGTACACGTTTTTAACGATAGTCTGGATCATTCCGATTCTTTTCATATAGTCTCCTTAATGTAAGAGTCTGGTTGAAACAGACTTTTTTCAAGATGGCTTTTACCCGACAGCTAGAAGGCAGAGAACCTGCCTTAACAATACAGGGACGGATAGACCAAGGCAGGACTGTTGCAAGGCTGGATGATCTTGAAATCACGTCATCGCATCTATACATTGACGAGAGAAAATACCTCCAACTGCGTAAAATGTCCTTTATGGAAAACTAGGGTCACCGGTTAAAAAGGTATTTAGAGGATATAAACCAGGGAATTTCGAAAAATCTAACACAAAAATACATAAACATGACCATCGAACACCCGTAAGGCCAGTCATAGACGAATACAACTTCATATGAAAAAGACCGTACGGTCTTCAACAGTGAGGAACCTCACACCATATAGCAAGCCCTAATTGGCCCCAAAAAGGTTAAAAAGTGAATAAATCAATGGAAACAAACCACATCAGTTCGAAAGTATCAGAAATACGGTGAATTGAGATAGATTGTGGAATCATCGGAGACAAATCCCACTAAATCGTAAAAGATCAACATATATGGCATAAAGGGAAACATGTTATTTTAATCTTTAACCTGATTAATGCCATTTTTTTTTAAACAAATAAATCAGTACCATGTTGAAAATAAGGAACACAAATGAGAAAGGAAGTTACGGTAGAGTTTCGTCCCCTTACAGCAGGTGCGCACTGTAAAATGATATGAGATGTATTTTTCTCGCCAGGAGAAAAATATTATACATTTCTTTCATTCATTAAACATTACTGCCAAATCACTTTTTCTGAATTCTTTGATATTTTTTAATTATTTCATGCGGGACATGTAGCAACACCGGCGGATTCGTCGTCTGCACTTTTTATGTTTCTCTCGTCAAATAGTAGACAAAAGAAAGTCATTAACCCTGAACCAAACCTTTCTTTATTCATGGTGTATTCTACTCATTGTCTTATATTTATATCATATTTTTTACTTGGAGAAAGAAAGCAATTATTAAGTTGAGGGAAGTTTTTTCCCATGGCGGATGAAAGCGTCTTTTGAAGTGAAACGGCTAGTGAAAAATGAATGGAAAGTGAAACTGATGCACTTCGGAAAAGAGTTAACCCTGTGTCAATACCAATACTATGGTTCATGGTTGGGCAATCCAATATAGTTCTTCGTGTATAAGCTGTACTAATATGTCGTTATAATTTTAATTTCAGACTGTTAAGAGTTTTTTTTTTCATTTTTTAAACGGTCATGCTTTTGGACTGGAGTGTTGCTAAAATATAGACTAGAATCATGTGGTTTTGAAGTGTTTTCCACTCTAAAACATGTTACGTGAAACAACTAGCATCCGTTCAGATAGAGTTATTCACAATATTGAGTGGTTTAAACTATAACATGATTACTGTACATAGTGTAGGTACTTAATTACACTGCAGTGAAAATGGATAAGCCAGTTAAAATTTGGGATGAAAGTCCAACATCAGAATACCAGCTGGAATTGGTAAGGCAATAATGATTCATATTTTTTGAATCAATTTTTTAAAATGAATTTTTGCGTGAGGGTGGTACTGCAGGCCTGGGGTAGTCAGTTTACATTGTAGTTATGTAACTTATGTATATTTGCACAGTGTGTTTTCCAGTTTTTATTTAGGTTTTAACATGTTGGAGAGTCATATTTTGCTGAGTTTCAAGCATGACAAAAAAAGGTCATCTTGCAAGCCAGTTTCTTGTTTTTTGTGTAAGGACATTTTTATTTTTTGTACACCTGTGCTTGTTTATGATGTTGATTGCAGGACTGCATAAATAATATGCATTGTATATATGTAAAGAACAAACTTCTATATTTAAACTGGGACTAATATAATAGGGATTTGAAACATTTACATTCTTACAATTTCGGTGTCAGCAGATTTACCTGTAAATCGTCGTATTTTTTAGCATTTCTCTGTTGAAACATAGGAAAGTTTGAGTACACGTTACAGCTACATTTTTCCACTGATTTTAATACAAAGTACACCATTTTATAGAAAAAAGATTGCTGAAAATCATAGTATATTTTTTGTAAAATAAATTTATTCCAAAGGTACACAAATTTTGCTCTAAACTTGGATAATTTTCAGACAAATCCAAAAGTCCAGAGGATTTACAGGACATTCGGTCAGGCGAGTCATTGCAAGTACGAAAAAGCTGCCAGACCGAAGATAAATTCAGGGGTTGGCACTAAATTTAATTATTTTTAGTAGACAAAAGGACTACAAGATTCCTGAATTCACTAGTCCCATGACGATTTTACCGGCCCGAAATAAATATCAAAACCTTTAAAAAATTTTCTAAATTTTACTAGACCAAAGGACTACCAAGTTACAAATTTTAGTCCTTCATCAAATTCACTAGCCTTGGGCTACAGGACTACTGTTGGAGTCGACCCCTGAAATTTACAGGACCTACAGTTTTATGGTATAGCAGAAATGTCAATTTTTTTACCTGACATTAGGTCCTGTTGACTGATAATTTTTGCCAGACTGACTCAAGTTTTGCCTGATTTGTCCTTCGGTCAGGCAGTTTTCGATATGTCTGAATTTTGGATTTTTTAGAAAAATACCGCAAAAATTTACAGTACATGGCCCTTTTTTTAGTACATTTTCCATTTTCCCCAAAATATTTAATGCTACAAAATTTATTTGATTGAAAAGATGAAACTTCTATGTGAATCATGGTATATTTTTCTTTAAATTTAGTTGAAAATTTAGTTTTAAAATACACAGGGAAAAGTTCAGTGTTTGAACTCCAAAATTTATTTCTAAAAATTGCATGAGCATGGTCATATCAGTCAAAATTTATCAGCACTGTAAAAAAATTTTCCTGCATAAATTATATATGGCTATAAAGCCAATACAAAGAGCTTTATCCTGGTAAAATTTCGTAATATTAGGATAGAATTTGACATGTAAACTAGCGAGTTAAATGTTGCCAATTTTCTTTATCCCCGCACTTTCGAAAAAAGTTCGGGGATAATGTTATACCCTCCGTCCGTCTGTCTGTCCATCCGTCACTTTTCTTGTGGCTCAAACTCCTCCTACATTTTTGGATTTAGGGATTTAATTTTGTTGTAGAATTTTTGCATATAGTCTGCAGATGCGCAATAAGCTTTCAGATTTTCGATATTGGTCTTGGTGCAAACAAGAGGCCCCATGATGTCAATTTTTACACATGTGGCATGTGACACAAACTCCTCCTACATTTATGGATTTAGGGATTTAATTTTGTTATAGAATTGTTGTATATAGTCTGTAGATGCGCAGTAAGCTTTCAGATTTTTGATATTGGTGTTGGTGCAAACAAGAGGCCCCATGATGTCAATTTTAACAAAGACCCAAAGATGTGGATTAGACATATGTGGCATGTGACGCAAACTCCTCTTACATTTTGGGATTTAGGAATCAAATCTTTATGCAGAATTGTTGCATATAGTCTATAGATTTGCAATAAGCTTTTGGAATTTTGGTACCGGTTCCAACTTTGGTAAATTTCCTGAAAATGTCAAAGACAAATATTTTTTTTTTCAATTTGGCATATTATCTTATATTCTGACAAGTGTTTGGTAAAAAACAAAATTCTGATAACTTAGGATTCTGAAAGGCGGTTCCAATTTTGGTAAGTTTCCTGAAAGTCTCAAAGACCACTTATTTTTTGGAATTTTACCTAGCAACCATACTTAAAATGTTTGTGTAGTTTAGGACGAACATTTTCATAAATTGGATTTCAAAAATATTTGAATCCAATTTTGGTAAATTTCCTGAAAGTCTCGAAGACCACTTATTTTTTGGAATTCTACCTAGCAACCATACTTAAGGTAGATATCGGGTGACTAAAAACAAAACGATAGATTTTTCTTATTTTTCTGTGAATGAAAGTTTATTGAATGCACTTCAAAATTTTTGTAAAAAATCAATAGGTCACCGAACTCGTTTTCCCAGGAGAAGCTTCCCAAAATAGCAAGATTTTGAGCTTTTTAATTTGGTCTATATAGGGAAAAAATACTGTTTTATAATTTTTATATGAATAAAACGATAGAATTTGATGAAAATATAGTATCAACTGTGTTAAAGAACTAACTTTTGAAATATGAAATAAAAAATTGGGGTCACCAATTATATTTTTTAAAAAAATCATGTAAATGTGATTTTCCCCTTATTATTTCTTTAGAATTATCTCCCCTTAATAAAATAAGAGTTTTTCTGAAATGTCACATATTTTACACGATCGCAGCATAAATGTTGCTTATTTGATTTTATTTATTATCAATGAACTATTTAAAATCACCTTTACAACATTTTAATTATAAATTCCGATTTTCATCACATGCGCAAGATGGATGCGCAGTTTTAGACACCCGAACCACCTTTAAATGTTTGTGTAGTTTAGGAAGAACATTTTCATGAATTGGATTTCAAAAATATTTGATTCCAATTTTGGTAAATTTTCTGAAAGTCTCAAAGACCACTTATTTTTGGGAATTCTACCTAGCAACCATACTTAAAATGTTTGTGTAGCTTAGGACGAAGATTTTCATAAATTGGATTTCAAAAATATTTGATTCCAATTTTGGTAAATTTCCTGAAAGTCTCAAAGACCACTTATTTTTTGGAATTCTACCTAGCAACCATATATCCTAGAAATCTTTTAGTAACAATAATGACTATCAATAGGTAGATTTAAAAAAATAATGAAAAAAATATGCCAAGGGTGTATAACAACTGTTTTCTTTGTCAAACAGGGAGTGCAGGGATAACTGTCGTTTCCAACAACATCTAGTTTTAATTGTTCTGATGCTCATTAATCATCGATAACTGTCATTTGTTTATAATCTCGATAATTTTACGACCTCTTTACACAAGAAAAAAGAAAACAACCCATGGTGCATCTTACCCATTTTTAATTTGGATTTCATTGTTATTTGAATTAAAATTTAATGTTGTAAATATGCGATAAATCAGCGTTTCGTTAAATTTTTCAGAATAATTTTATGTTGAGTAAATCAAAAGTTACAGCCGAAAATCGTAGCCTGGACACCGCTTTTTATTTCATCAAACTGGTTTGTTAAATAGTTTCAGATCCCTGTTATATTAGTCCCAGATTTAAATAACTTCCAACTCACAATTACAATATGTGCGTACACTGAGAATTTTACCTACTGGTATATACATGCAATTTTTGCATTTCATATACATGTAAAACCATTTTTTAAAAATAAAGTACATTTGTATTGTAAAGCCTTTTGAACAATAAAATGTTTCACTACTCTTAGCACTACTAGTCCTTTCTTCATTTACAAGCATGACAAGTAACTCAACATGTACCAAATGTACGATGTGCCTAGTTGTAAAATGACTGAGTAAGAAAATTGCATAGACGCATGATAGAAACAAGCAATAAAATTTCATTTATGTATCAAAATGATGGGCATGATAGGTGAAATTTTCATTAAAGTCAAAAGTTATTTTATCGATTGAACATGTTGAAGTTTAACATGTTTAACATGAAAGATGTTATGAATGCCCTTTATAGTTAACTGTCATACACATATTCAGTTACCGGTTACCATAAATGTCAAATGCATCAAAATTTATTGTTGATAGTCATAAATGCAATAAATTTCATACCATTATCCTTACTTGGAGAAAAACATATCGTCATTCATCAAAACCTTTTTTCGTATAAAAATCTAGCAAATTTATTATGAAGGCATGAATATTACCGTTAACTTCATTTTCTAAAATTGGCCTCTTTATTATTGTTATAAGGATAGTACACATGTACACCCAAAGTCACCAATTCCTAACTCATGAAAAAGGAAAACATCCCAGCAAGCCAACACCATTGGACAGATATACATATATAAGAGATGATTTATTTGTGACATTCAACTGATATGATAATTCTTCCACCAACAAGTATATATACAAATGTATAGAGATTTGAAGGAAAAATGTTGGTTCCACAGTTCATTGTTATCCCCGCACTTTCAAAGAAAGTTCGGGGATAATGTTATACCCTCCGTCAGTCCATCTGTCACACTTTTCTTGTGACTCAAACTCCTCCTACATTTTTGGATTTAGGGATTTAATTTTGTTGTAGAATTATTGCATATAGTCTGCAGATGCGCAATAAGCTTTCGGATTTTCTATATTGGTCTTGGTGCACACAAGAGGCTCCATGATGTCAATTTTTACACATGTGGCATGTGACACAAACTCCTCCTACATTTATGGATTTAGGGATTTAATTTTGTTATAGAATTGTTGCATATAGTCTGAAGATGGGCAATAAGCTTTCAGATCTTTGATATTGGTGTTGGTGCAAACAAGAGGCCCCATGATGTCAATTTTAACAAAGACCCAAAGATGTGGATTAGACACATGTGGCATGTGACGCAAACTCCTCTTACATTTTGGGATTTAGGAATCAAATCTTTATGCAGAATTGTTGCATATAGTCTACAGATTTGCAATAAGCTTTTGGAATTTTGGTTCCAGTTCCAACTTTGGTAAATTTCCTGAAAATGTCAAAGACACATTTTTTTAAAAATTTTGGCATATTATCTTATATTCTGACAAGTGTTTGGTAAAAAACAAAATTCTGATAACTTAAGATTCTGAAAGGCGATTCCAATTATGGTAAATTTCTTGAAAGTCTCAAAGACCACTTATTTTTTGGAATTCTTCCTAGCAAGCATACTTAAAATGTTTGTGTAGTTTAGGACTAACATTTTCATATATTGGATTTCAAAAATATTTGATTCCAATTTTGGTAAATTTCCTGAAAGTCTCAAAGACCACTTATTTTTTGGAATTCTACCTAGCAACCATACTTAAAATTTTTGTGTAGTTTAGGAAAAACATTTTCATCAACTGGATTTCAAAAATATTGATTCCAATCTTGGAACATGTAAATTTCTTGAAAGTCTCAAAGACCACTTATTTTTTGGAATTCTACTTAGCAACCATATATCCTAGAATTTTTTTTTGGTAACAATAATGACTATCAATAGGTAGATTTAAAAAATAATGAAAAAAATATGCCAAGGGTGTATAACAACTGTTTTCTGTGTCAAACAGGGAGTGCGGGGATAGCTGTCGTTTCCGACAACATCTAGTTTTAATAATTCAATAATATCCAGAGCTCTAGATATATGTTTATTCTGTTATTTGAGTACTATGTACATTTATTTTTGATTTTTTAAAATATTTCATGGTGGAAGCTAGCTAGAAATAAACTGTTACACATAATGAATACGAAAAATGAAAATAATCTAAATACAGGCAGCATTTGACAAGATATACTTTGGGACTGATTGATGTCATTGGATGTATACAGCAAATTCAGAGGGGCTGGTTTTCAATGAAATATTGACTTTCTTATATCGATGACCATTGACCAAACCAACATGACCAATAGTTTGGTTTTTAAGGGAATCCTATTTTTAGAGACTTGTTCAAGGGGGGTTGCAGTGAGCATTTGAATCTGTCCAAAATGATATATAAACATAATGAAACTCATTTAAGTATCAAAGGAAAATGTTACATTGATAACTGTTTGATAAAAAGACAGGTCTAAAATTTTCATTTCTACTGATGTTTGAATACTGGTAAGCTCTGTCTCTTGTTTGTATTGTACTAGTAAAAGAAGGGTTTTGATGGATCAAGTATCGGGGAACATGTGTTATGATGCATATATATTATAACATGTGTTATATATGATGCATATATGCATGATGCATATATATTATAACATGTGTTATAATATATTGCAGACAAGCAACTATTCTACACAATTTCATGCCGATACTTTCACTTGTAAGTGATATGTATGTACATGCAAACATGTACATTATACTTTGTAACAAGGTTTGTCTGAGATTAAAAATAAATTCTGTGGTCTGAAATTATGTAAACACAAAGTATTTTTAATGTTAAGGCAAATTGCCCAGCTAGATTACCACATTCACCAATATACTTAATTATATTATGTGAATTAACGAAAGACAAACTTGTTGACTGAAAGTCATATTACACAAAGATTATGTTTGACCTCTTCATTCATATGTAGATTGGATCAAATAGCACATTAAGATAAATACATTTTAAATTTTTACGTTTCAAACCGATTGAAAAGAAATGAATTGAATTATTTGAGATTTAAAGATGAAAGTTCTATTCAAGACTTTTATTCTATGTACGGGGCCATTTGATAATGCTGATGTATTTAAATTTGAACATACATGTATTGAAAATTATAATGGCATGTTTACATGGAATATTGAAATTTTCGATTGATTTAAGTCTTCTGTCAGTTGTAACTTGTCATTTCCAACAAGATTTCCTTTATTCATGTTGTGATCATTTGTTTTTAAATATTCAGATTATATAATTTAAAAGTGATCCTGTGTAATCTGGGCCAAGAATGTTGATCCTATACCTATAATTCCTGTTCAAGTAACTTTTGATCAAATTGGACTTTATACACTGTATGAGCAAGGTCAATATATATATTGATTCAAAATTGTTATTTTCCCAAAGAAGTAAAAATCAAGAACTCTATAATCATTCTTTGGTATTTCAAATTTTAAAAAAAATTACACACACATGTGTGTAAGATAATCCGAATTATTGATAGAAGCCAAAATATTTTTAATAATATTTTTTTCTTAGATGTACTGTATAATTTCCATGTGATCCATTCATTTATGACTGAACAGGAAACTGGTAATCTTAAGGTAGATGGGTACTCCAAGTTTTTTTCCATAGATTTTTTTTAATTTTTACAGGAAAGATTCCTGATAATATAAGCATTGAAATAAAAAAATAAAAAATGGGGTGTCACCGTGCTTGTTTTTAAAATAATTGATATCAAAATAATCAAATATTTCTAATGAACATATAGGGAAAACACAGGCATATTGTTGATTTCTTTAAAACTATTCCATAGATTTCATTCTACTTTACTCATGTTTTTGCCCTTTGAACATACTTTCAAAAATATAAAGAAAAAAAGGGGGTCACCGATTTTGTTTTCCATATAATTTGTAAAATGTGAATTTTCATAGTGATATCTATGTAAAATATTTTTATCAGGTTATCTCCCTTTTTCAAAAATCGTCTTCCAATTCATTTAATTATCAAGTTACCATACCTCGTCAAATTAGATAAAGACATGTGAAATCAAGTCCATGTAAGTCCTTTGTATTTTGTATTCTGGATATAATATTGATTGATTCATTACAAGTAAAAATATTTGCATATTTTAAAAGCAGATAATACCATAACAGCATATATAACAAATTCAAAATGGCGGAAGACTACCAATCTACCTGAACCATTTATGTATGTTTGACTGCATGTT
This sequence comes from Modiolus philippinarum, assembly GCA_002080025.1. NCBI lineage: Eukaryota > Metazoa > Mollusca > Bivalvia > Mytilida > Modiolidae > Modiolus > Modiolus philippinarum. Next base: position 68,840 of record MJUU01046627.1, on the reverse strand, counting down.
TCCTGTCCCATATCATATGATAAGATACAAAATTTGTGGTCACTCTTACCCTAAATCCATTTTCAGTCGGGCCATCTGGCTATATAGCAAAAGTTAGCTCAAGTCATCACTTGGTGTACCTTGTCTATCTTTTTTAAACTTTTTATTTCTGAAATCACTGGGCCTATTGGAATTGCAAACTCCATGGTCACAATTAGTAGTCCATAGGTGTTTGTTTCCTTGTAGAATTCTGCATTTTATCCAGGATGGCCATGTTCAAAGAGAGATTTGAAAGAAAACTTCAGTCTGAATAACAAAATTGCATTGCATTTGACATGTTTATGCCCTCTTTACATCATGAAAATCATTTGAGACGAAGGACAAATTGCAAGGTGCGATAAGGGGCTGATTTAGCCCTAAAATTTGGTGAATTTAAAGTTGCACTTGAATATTTGCTTTTATGTTAGTTTGAAAGTTCAAATCCCTATAAAGGAAAAAATATATAATTTAGAACCCATGACGTCACAAAAGGTACAGTTTTGACTCATGTTAAAGCTATTTGAACGTTTTCATAGAAATGCAAGGTATTTAGAAAATTTTCCAAGGGTTTCATAATTGGAATTAGAACCAATTAGATAATTTACCAGCTTGTCAGTACAAATGTGTTTGGCCTTCCATAGAAATATTTTTGTAGTTCTTGCATGCGCTCTATGTTTCCTCTTAACACTTTATCTACCAGTGACGCATATATGCGCTCTACTACCTAAGACTGTATTGATGTGCACCATGGCCCTCCATACATTTCAATTGCAAACTGTTTGTGCGTGTCCTGTAGCCTAATGGCAAATGTCAACAGCAGTTATGTGTTGTAGTTTTTAAGACCACTTTTGTAGAAATAACGGCTGATGAAAGAGCTCCAGAAACAGAAAATTGAAAAAATCGTCAAATTTAAGGAGGGTAGGCAACTTCAAAGATATTTCCGCTTGAGAAAAGAAGGCGAAAATGGTCAAACTTCGGTTGAATAATGTAGTAAGTTGATTGAGAATAACAGACATATCACAATTTTAGGAACAATGTCCCACAGAAAGAAACTGCGCCTAATTTCAGTGGAAAATAAGGTAATTGAGTGATTTTGACACTATCAGCTTTCCATATATTTCTCTGTCATGAACAATTCTAACGCTATTTATGTCAAAGATTCAGACATGAAAGTGTTGTTACAGGCTTAGCTACTGGCGCGGAGAAAAGCCGGTTCGGCACCACTTCCGGTTCTCTGGGACGACTTTAGTACGAAAAAAAAACGTCAAAAGCACCTTTTTTAGGTGGGGGTGAAGAAGGGTTAAGAAAAAGTAGTCAAAATTGGTCATTTTTGTCATTTTCGACAAGAGTGCAATTTTTTCCCATCTTCTACACTCAAAAACAGAGTAACTGGACATCAATATTTGAGTAAATTTTACTGTTTACTGTTAACCCATAACTATAGAACATTTCAATAAAAAAATATTGTAATTCAAGCAAACTTATTTTTTGGGGGCAAAATTAGGCCCTTACCGCACCTTTTCCTTTGACTATGTATTTATCATTATTCCCCACACCTCGGTTTTAAGCTCTTATTTTCCCAATTGCATGGGCCCTGGGCCCCTTTCCCAAAATAGTAGAAAAATCCCTTCAATTAGTCTGTCAGCAATTTAAGATACAATACTTTTATTGTTGTTCTTCATCTTGCAGTCATCATAGAAGTCTTCAACAAGGAGCTTTGCTCATACCTCATAGCGAGTAACTATAGATAAAAGTAAACCTATTTGTATCAATCAAAATTTTAATTTTACCAAGTTGTATCTAAAATGTTTTTCATCAAATATTTGTTGTGTACATTGCTTGCATTTATTTTGCCTATGAGCACAGTTGAATTATTTGAGAAACAACAGTTAAAAAGGAGCAAATTTTTGACAAAAATTATAATAGTTACAATTTATATTGGATCAGCCTTCAGACATGAGTGTAAAAACCTTACACCACAGGACCAAAAAGAGAAAAATTTGAATGATTTTGTCATGCAGTGAATAACTGTTATTACTTTATATTTCAGAATCCTTATGACAGTTTTATGAGAAAACACTTGGAACATTATGGATACTATACAGGTAATATTTAGTTGAGGATTGGCAATGAAATTGTTAAAGATTAAGGTCTTGTCAATACACAAATATTCAGGATCTTTGTGGATCTTCTTTAACCTTTAGACAGTAGATAATGCAAACTAACAAATTTTAAATTTTCATGTTTTATCATTGATAATTTGCACAGAGCTTGAATAATTTGATAGTTTTATTTTTAATTAGAATTCCAATCGATACTTCATAAATGAATAAAAAAATGCATAAATTGATTTTCAAAATTTCAAGTGATTGCAAATATACATGTAAACATTTTTGAAATTTCCAAGATTTACAGAATTCTGTTTTAGACACGATTGTTTTACATTTTTAGATATTTTACAATTTGAGATATTGTTGCATGTATTTTTTATGTCATAATATGTCTTATTATTATAAATTAATCAATTATTAAATCATTGATGGGCTACAAACCATTTTTATTTGTCCATTAAAAATCTAAATATACTTCAAGATATATATAGATCAGGCTGTCCAGCAGCCCTAAAATTCCTAAAAAATCCTAATTTTTTATGGTTTTGCTAAAATTCCTAATTAAACTGAAAATTCAATTGGATTTCCTAAAAAGGCCCTTATTTTTTATGAAAATTCCTAATTTTTTTCTAGAAATTGCTCCGTGACAGTCAATGTATTCGTTAAATGTATCGTTAGTCTTAATTCATCTCTAATTAATGTTATATTAAGTTCTTATTCAGGGCATACAGTAAATGGTAGATGTCTGGTGGATCCATGTCAAGCTTTATTGGTTAGCTACCAATGAAGTTGGGTTACTACCAGTGCTCTTTAAATGAGATTTTTGTTCCTAAAAAATACAAATTTATCCCTAAAAATGTCCTAAAAAAGCCCTTATTTTTTACTTTTTTTGTCCTAAATTTTGCCCTAATTTTTTGCCAAAAGGTGCTGGACAGCCTGATAGATACATAAATTCTAAGAAATTATGTTTCATCTTATACTCTAATAATTTATATTTGTTCACTGTTATTAGACATGCAAATATCTGAAAAATATTTTTGTGTCAAATGTATCTCCTATCTATTTATATATATATGTATATATTGTTGTATGTTCCATCTTGTAGGGAGAGGATATATATAGGCTATGCCTGTTATCCCATCCCATTGAATACATTTATATTCAATAAAATATTTGAAATTGAATTGAATGTCTTATCATTTATTAGGTTAATTATTACTTAATTGTGTACTTTTCTCATCACACATGCATGCTTCTTGAAGTAAATTAAGTTATTTTCTGTTTATATAATACATTGTACAATAATATTGTAAAAATTGGATATCAAGTACCAGTACAGGAATTTAAAAGTCTATAGAACAACAAGAAGCAATGAAAACAGATCTTCACAGATACAAAGAACACAGTCACATTGAGAACAGAAGAGAGGTTGAAGAACACATAATCTCTAATATTGTAATGGCCTGTGTTTGAAGGATTTGTACAAAGCTATAGATTTTTTTAATGAAATAGATAATTAATGTTTTGACCTGTTTGCTTGTAGTAGACAGAATAAGATGAAACTTATTTAGTGAGTAGAAATGAATAACTTGGATAACACCTATACAGCCATGTCGTTAACTAAAATTTTACCAATTTCAAAAGTATCAGGTTAAGGTAGATAGACAATTATATTCACATCCATGAGATTTTGTTGTAAGTCGGCACAATTGAAGAATTCTACTTACCCGAAATTTGTAATGAAAAGTATGGGTCACCATGATGCTTGACTTTTCTAAATTAAGATCAAAGTTTGGTCATATTTAGCCATTTTTCGACTAATTTTACATAGAACGCATGGGGAAAATATGGAAAGACAATTTTTAGCTTAACAGAAATGAACTTTTTATCCATGAGAATTTGATGTATTTTTGTGATCAGATAGTTTATGAAGTAATTTATTGGTTACAATAAAAAATTGTACATGTCACCATGCCTTTAACAGAGATATTTTACAAAGTTTCTGGATTAAACATTATTTACAGGAAAAGGGAGTTAATTGGCGGCAAAGTAAACGAAATGTGACATTTCATATCTGTCATTCAATTATGACATCACAAAGGAAAAGCCGTCAAATCACTCTTGCGGCCGGAAAACCTACCCTGTATCCAATTCTTTATTTTTCTAATTCGCAATTGAATTGCGCAGCGCAACGGTGTGTATCTACCTCAAAGGAGTCGGAGATCCAAATTGCAAAAGGCCTTATTCCCCAAATTATACAGGAGTGAAGGGGGATACTTTTGAAAAAAAACAGCAGGTTTGTGCCTGTCCTAAGTCAGGAATTTATTAAGCCTTTGTGTGTCTTGTCCTTTTTCTAGTTAGTTTACTTTATGTCTATAGGAGTCTAGGATGATGTTTATTTCGCTGGACTTGATTGCTCTTTGCTCAGGGGCCGACTCCGACCTGCCGTTGGGTGTGGGATTTTCTCACCGTTCATTGAAGATCTTATGGTGGTTTTGAGTTGTTATTACTCCCCTTTGGTTTGTTGTCTCTTTGACATATTCCCCGTTTCCCTTCTTTTTTCTATTGACCAATTGCTGATATCTTAAGAGGGTCCTGGAAAAAATGATACTTGGAAACATTCCTTCAGTTATACAAATTACTGATACATTGTATAAACATTTCATTTCAACGACAAGAGCAGATAGTAAACAGAGAAAACCATAGATAAAGAACTGGCTCACACAAGGTGGACAGGATTAAGCATGTTCTGTGAGATATCATCTCCCCTAGTATATAAATTTATCAGTCTTTTCAAGTAACACTTCACTTTTCAAATGTCTCCCTGAAACTACTGTAAGAGTATCATTGAACTGACAAGATCCAATAAAAAACTTTGGCTTGCTAATTGAAGTGACGCTTTTTGGTACCTAACTTTTATATAGATTTTTTAGTGTTATTTTTTAAAGTTTGGCTGAAAAATTAAAGTAATCAACTTTCAATGCATTATTTTTTATTTTTTAGCAAAAACATTGAAATATACTTTTCGTCTCACATTTTTAACACACTCGCAAAGTTTGTTACAGATATGTTTTAAGGATATTGTTCACATTTAAAATTGTGAATTATTGATAAGACACTATTGATTTTAGCTTTGTTTGTAGTAGTTATCAGTAAAGTTGTTACTCATTGCTATCATTCATTACAAGTGATGCTTTAACTAAGAAGATAAATTGGTGATTAGTTCATATAGTATGAACATCTATTCTGTAATAATTCAGATCTCCAATTTCTGCTCCAACAGTTTTAATTGTAGCTCTTATCGCTTCAATGAAATATGTATTTTTATATGAAATTTTAAACTATTACAGAAGATGGCAGTAATCTAGTATAGAATTGTCTTTATATCTGATGTTATTGTGTGCATAATAGCGGATTGCGGGAGTAATAAAGTGCGTCGTTAGTAACGTCATGAATGAAAAATGGACAGCGTCGAAATGTTTTCGAGATCAATGTTATCGTGAAGGGTCTATTGACTTTAAATTTCAATTGAAATGTATGAATGGTCAGTCCAGATATTTTAGAAATTGTGTAGACAGTATAATGAGACTGATCAAAGATTTTTGAACTGTCAGTGCTGTTATAAACTTTTAAATGTCATGTTCATTGTTTTCAGAGATTCAGTTTATTCATGCAGTATCGTATTGGTTGACACAGATAACAGGATAATAAAGAGAGCGAGGGAGAATAACAGATAAATATGTACCAGACCAGAGCATTCGCATATTTAGACCCGGTCCATATGTGTATATACTGGTATGGTCGGACTGTACGCGTATGGTCCGAACATACGCGTACGATCCGACCGTATGTGCATACTCATACAGTCTGGATTGTCTAGACCATTTCGGTATGATGACGGTATGGGTATCTCAATAAATTCCTAAATAAATTTAATACATAAAACTCACAATATCTTCTGCGTAGAAAAATCTCCGGTAATGGGTCCGGATCCAGAGTATCTCGAGGTGTAAAACAAATTCAATCTACTGTTTTGTTACAAGCAAGACATACTTGCAGTTTTCGACATTTCTAACTTCGGGATAGTCGTCGTATCTTAAGACTGGAAATTCAATGTGAAAATACTATAGGGCTACGGGATGGGCATGCTTTAAGCAACTGGAAATTATGATTGTCATTCCCAGCTTAACAGGATTCGCAAACTGAATTTGTTTCTTGCATAGGTTAAAACACAAACTTCATTATACTTGATCAACTGGACAAACAATAAAAGGAGTTCATTTACAAACAATATACCTCATTTTCAACATTTGTAAATCATATAAATTTTGTCTAGGATGTTGTCACAATATATGTCCGGAAAATCGGAATTTGCTAAATTCAAAGAGAGCAAATCGGGATGAGAACCCCTCTCTCCCAACTCAACCTCAATGTATGGAAAATGGAAATAGGCGGAGTTATAGATTCACTATACAGTCGTGATTTTCTTTGACATTTGAATTTTTTTTTAAAAAATAGGAACAGATGTGTAAAGAAGTATGGCCACTTTCCCGTGAAATTATTTCATTAAGCATGCCAGTTCTGCGGATTCATAATATCTTCTCCAAAACTGTTTAAACATGTCATCTGTTATATTCACTATAAAAAACAAAATCAATTCAAATACATTTATACATTTTCATACATTTAGATAAAAGATCCAGCCCCTTGTCACTTGAATTTAATTTTGACAGATTTTGACAATTTTTGTAGGTTTTCGTTAAAATTTGTTGTACAACACCTTCAGAACCAGACTAAAATTAACTGCTATTTCAAAGGGAAAATGCTATACAATCACATAAAAAAAATTGGTTTTGGTTCTTGATGTCCTTCGGATAGTATACCATCATCACAAATACTGTGAAATGGCCTAAACGGATACAAAAGTCTACTTAACACCATGTTCGACTGCTAATATGCTAGAAAACACACAAGGGTGGCCCAACACGATTTTCGACAAAATTTTGGCTTATTTTGAAAATGGTCCAACAAAGGAACAAAATTCACGGCTGATAAAGTATCGTAATCCAGAAGAGAGACTGTTTGTCATGATTCCAATTTTATATAAATTGATGCAATGTGCGTTCAACTATATTTTATTTAAAATCTAAAATTTGATACAATAGCAAGGCGCAAATAGATAATAATAAAATTCGAAAAATTGGAACTTTTTATATATATAATAAATAAGTACGGTATGTAATAATCGAACTAAAATTTATTGTACTACAACAGTTAATTGTGGCAATCGCATCGGAAGATTTGTTAAGTCTTATTTGTAATCCGTTTTCAAATAAATGTTGTTGTTTATAAAATAACAACAACAGTCGGCTGAAGTCTGCAAACGCCAAAAAATGATAATCGTTAGTGCCATACGTTACAGTAAAAAAGCGATGTCTTCAGCAACGTTGCCGGTAAAACGCATTTTTTACATTAAAATCCATCATTCAAAGCGATATATCTTAAAAACAAGCACGGTTGCTAAGGACTTTCTTTACATCAATGCATTCGAAATTCATTCTTGAATAAAATATCAAATTTTCAAAAAAATTGTTGGATAAATTAATATGCATTCACGATTTAAGTAAATGTACCTTCCGATCTGAACAATTTTTCCCTATATATCCTTTGTAATTTTAGTGTATCATGTAGTCAACTTCAAAAAGTCGTATCTCGAAAACTAAAACGGTGACCCCAATTTTTTTTCGATTTTCCGGCTTATATTTCCAAGTACTACTTGTATACAATTTTTTTTTAAAATCGCTGGAGTAGTTAATTACGTACACTTAGCCTTAAGTAACCTTTGCCTATATATGTTGATCAGAAATGACAAATTATAATGACAGCTTTTTGTGTTGTTTATGTCTGTCCATAGCTATACATCCGCTGCATCTTCTTTTCCTTCCAAATAACTTGGTACTTTTCTACCAAGCTATCAGGAAAATTTTACATATATGTTGCATAGATTTCTTTGTTTTTAGCTCACTTGCCATGGCCAAGGTAATCTTTTGCCATAACTTTGGACCCGTCCATCCGTCGTTAAGTCTTTATTCAAACAATCTTCTTCTCAGAGACCAATTAGCAAATTTTAACAAACTTAGTTACAATAGTTCTTAGGTGGCCAAAAATATTGTCTGTCATGTCTGCATCTAATACGGGAAAGCTGCTTGATCAGATTGGACCCTTTAGAAAACTTTCAAAACATCTTGACTGAAACCATTGAGCAGTGTGAATCAGAATTGATGACAATAGTCTTCATCTTTGCTAGCCAAGGGTTACAATCCACTCCTCTCCTTTTACCCTGGGCAGATCAAGCTGGATTTCTGAAGCCTCAAATCCATGATTTTGATTGGTAACAATTAAACTTAGCTGCATTCTTTCAGAATACTAATACATGTATTTATATTTTGATTAAATATATAGCAATCATAAAACTTTAAATGTGGTATGTATTGATTTTTAAATTTTGCAAAATTTCCATTATATTCCATCGAACCTTTGATGATAGTCAAAAAAATCGAGACTTAGGTATGGTGATTCTGGTGGCAGAGGCTGCCACAATTATTTTTAAGTTTTTCTTGGGTCTGTTTAACATCAACCACCTGTGCTAGCCTATTGATATTAGGTATGCAGTTGCATTAGCAACAGTACAGGTCAGTTTCAGTGGCGTTTTATGTTTATGCCTCCGCAGTCATGCTCCACTGACTTTGAAATTTTGCACTGTTTTTCAAATGTTTTAAGTTTTTTCTTGTGTCTGTTTAGCATCAACCACTCCAGGGTTCTCCATAGATGCTCAGATATAGCCAGTATAGTGCTGACTTTTCCAGTGTAAGTTAAAGCGTGGTGTAGTCTACAGGCAGAAAGTACTACTCACATGTCTTTACAATTTATATCGAGATTTACATTATTGTTGTAAGTGATAATTTCTTTGTTTTCATATCCTTAGCAACCCTTCTTAACAATAAAGATTTAGAGAAAAGTTTATTAAAGAATTGAGCTGTTTGATCTAGAAACATTTTATTCCTCATTTTCCCCACACAGTACCTAAATCAAGTAAATGTACAATGACCCAAAGGGCTTTGCCCTTGGCCAGCTTTTCATTTAGATCCAGTTGGTTATTTGTAATGTGTTTGGTTTAAACTTCTTTGGAGAGACACATCAAAGCCATGCTGTTACTTTGGACATAGTAGAAAGGATATCCATTCTTCTTGTAGGTACTCCAACGAAGAATTTTTTAAGCTCATTTTGATGATTTATCAATTTTCAATGCACAAATACACAATGATGACATGGTGCATGAAGACGCACGTTAAGTGTTGTATTTAAATTACAACCTATACCTTTTAAATGCAAAGTTTCAAACTGATTCATGAATGCACATAGGTGCACGGCAATTTTAACTTTTACGTGTTTGTCCAGTTTTCTCGAATTTTGGTCGTAATTAATCATAAATAGTGGTCAAAGCGTCGTAACTCCAAATAATTTTTGAACCAGTTTCTCCTTAGCTCTTATAGAACTGGTAAATGCGAAGAATATAAAATACCGGAAGTGGACTTATTGTAAATTTTTAATGATGTTAATTTATCCTTAATCTTAATTTTTTGGAGATTAAAAGTTTAATGTCAAATTATTGAAGCAGATAGCCATCTTTTGGCACTGTTATATTAATTCAATTCGAACATTCAGTTTTTTCGTTGGAGTACCTACTTCTTGCTACTAAAGTTAATGATTTACATGAAGTGTACTTCATACTATACAACTTATAGATTCTGTATTTTTGTAACGAGTATTTATGAGTATTTTTAACTTTTGTCAGATTGGTATCAAAAAAATTTAGAATATTTGCAACATTTTGCGGAGTTTTCAGTAAAATTCAATATCAAGCCTTAAAATGTGTTAAACTATTTATTCCTTAAGCATATGTATAATTTTTTCTTTAAAAAATATCATCCATAAGGTTTTAAGTCATATTTTCATTACGTTGCAAGGGGACGTAACTCAATATTGTAATTGCGTTATTGATCTATGTGAAAATTTGATCAGGGTAGGCTTGTTTATCAATCTTGATTTGTGAATTTTAGGGGCTATTTTATAAATCAAATAGCACAGTCTCTCTTATTAATGTATTATATGCTCTCTATTCCTTAATTAGGTAAGCACATGTCACATATCAATTTGACCACGTGCATACGTAAACAAACTGTTGACAACCGGAAATAATTAAGGTTAATTAAGGTGCTGTTCCTGCAGGCTATGATCTGACACTATGTAAATTACCTGAAATCATTGACTAATATTAGGTACCATATGTGTGAAATTTCCAATTTTGCCGACAGGCTTTCAAATTTGCTGGTCGGCTTTAAAATATAGCTGGTCGGGGAAGCTGGCTATATATAACCGCCTATGGAGAATCCTGGAGTGATAGTTTTCCATTATTTGGTATGTAGTTACAGTAGCATCAGTTCAGATCAGTTTCAGTGGCGTTTTATGTCTATGAACCTGCAGTCATGCTCCACTGACTGAAATTTTGAATTGTTTTTCAAATGTTTAACTTTTTTCTTGTGTCTGTTTAGCATCAACCACTCATAATTGCCCATTGATATTTGGTATGCATTTGCATTAGCATCAGTACAGATCAGTTTCAGGGGCATTTTATGTCTATGCCCCGGCAGTCATGCTCCATTGACTTCGAAATTTTGCACTCTTTATCAAATTAAGTTTTTTCTTGGGTTCTTTTAACATCAACCACTCATAGTAGCCCATTGATATTCAGTATGCAGTTGCATTATCGTGATTGAGATCAGTTTCAGTGGCATTTTATGTGTATGACCCCGCAGTCATGCTCCACTGACTTTGAAATTTTGCAGTCACTGGATATTTGACATGCAGTTGCATCCTGAAAATTATCCACATTCAGATGGTGGCCTTGACCCCTCTATCATGCTTGTACAATCATATGAAGATTTTAGCAAGCAGGTAGTGTACACAGATTAAGACCTACATTTTGTTATCATGGCTGTTACTGAAGATCAATGTGCAGATTCATGCGATGCATTGGTAAGGTGAGACATTTTCTGTGTTAACAGTTTATTTATTGTTTCTTTACTTTTGAGGGTTCATTTGCCTTTAGTTAAATATTTTTAAATTTGTCACATTATTAGATGTCATAAATTAGCTCAAATTTCTACAATAAATCATACTGAAACTATTACTTCAAAGTGATATAATTTAAATCTTGTATCTGCAAAATGTGGCTCAATCTGCCAAGGGTGAATAGGACAGGAGAGGGTCATAATGGTAAAAAGTCAATGGTTAGCACTTTGGGTCCTTTTGTATTCAAATTGTTGGTTATGATTTACCGGGTAGATGATGGGTAGTTGTGAATTGAAATGAATCTTGGAAATAATGATTCTTAGATGGTCAAAGCATAAGTGTTTATTTGAGCTATGCCCAGCCACATCTCTTTAGAGCCTCTTGTATTATTTTATACTCAATTGAATGGAATGATCCTCCTGAAAGTTCAAGTTAGATTTGTTATTATTATCAAACAGTTACACCTCTAATTAATAAATTTCCAAAAAACAAACTCAGCTTAATTCAGTTTTCTATATATCTGAAGATTCTCACTTATTTGTCAATTTAAACACAAAGTACATTTGTATTCATGATCTTCTTACAAATCATTCATTAAAGGTATATTTTCTTTTTTTAAAGAATTGTCTTGACAAATGTTTTTACGTTCAATGCACGAACACAACAGGACCTTGTTAGGACCATTGAAGCAGAGAATATATTTTACTATTGATCATTTAAACTGTATTTGTGACAGTAGAAATGAATTATGCATTTTTAATGTGGCTTCATTGAATTTCTGTTGTATTTAATCATGTTAATTGTTATGTTATGACATAGTTTATTTTGTCATGGTTGGAAATGTAATTCCATTGACCTGTGGGAGCAATCATATTCTCTTATCAAACTGTTTACATATTTCAATTTCCTTTTGTCATAATTAATTAGAAATGATATTTATGATGTTATGTCTTTTATTGATTATGTTGAATTCATTGTTATATATTGTTATAAATGAACATTATATAAATTTGGTAAAAAAAATATTGGGTGTGTTTTGTAATCATATACCTCCCCTGCCAAGATTATGTCATTTCAAGTAAAAAATTCAAGTAAAAATTGATTTTTATTGAAATTTAAGATACATATTTTTTGCTGTTGATTATGAATATGTAAAGAAATACTACAGTCCATTAACAATTGCATTTCTTTCCCATGATCTGGAAAAATCCATATTCAAAAGTTTATAGATTTACAGAATTAAGTCTGAAATATTATTTTTTTCAAATTTATATACAACTTATTTCGATGGAAGGTAGAAATGCCATATATAGAGATGCAATTGTTGTTGATCTCCCTCTCACAGAAAAACTTAAGTATTATTGTACCCCCTCCTTTCTTCAGATATATTAACACCCAGTTTTTGACTGAACATTGATACACTCTGTATTCCTAGGAGAGAAATATTTCGAAAGGTACTTGTTTTCATTGGTTAATTTGAGTACTATTGTACTTCCTTTATTTTTATACGACCGCAAAAATTTTGCGGTCGTATTATGGTATGGCGCTGGCGTCGGCGTCGGCGTCTGTGGACAGCATAACTTTAGTTCTAGTGAACGGATTGTTATCAAATTTTAGTATGATGTTTGTTGGCACAAGCATAAGCCCGGGTTTTAATTTCGCGTTCCCTGCCCAACCCGTTTTTGAAAAAGAGGCCAAAAAGGGGTAAAATTAGGTATTTTCGTGTCTGTGGACAGCATAACTTTGGTTCTAGTGGATGGATTGTTTTCAAATCTTAGTATGATGTTTCTTGGAACATTCTTGAGAAACCTTTTTTTCCTTTAGGTTTTTGCCCCACCCATTTCAGAATTAGGGGCCAAAAAAGGGTTAAATAATGTGTTTTCACATATTTGACTGTAGAATCTTTATTATTTATTGGATTTTGATGGGGTTTGTTTCAGTGTGCTCCTGAGGAAATTTCCAATCTG
>MJUU01046627.1:28572-50494 GCA_002080025.1 Modiolus philippinarum | reverse complement strand
AAAAAAACCAAAAAACCCAAAAAACAAAATATAAATAAAGCAAAAAAAAAAAAGAAAAACAAACCAAAAAAAACAAAACAAAACAAAACAAAAAAAAATTCTAAAAAAATTTTTGGCAGTAACTTCTTTTGTTCATCACTAAATATCTTTAAGGCTTCTTTAATTTAGGAAAATGTATCAAAGATGTACCTGTTGTTCTTACTTGATTTTACTAGATACAGATTGTTAAAACTTAGTCATGTTTGCTGGTTAATACTTCTTTTATGGATTTTTCAAATATACATATACACAGACAATACATATATATCGTCTCAAAATATATCATTTATTTGTATGAGCCTTAGAAACAGGAAGAAATGCAAGGTTTATTCTGCAGTAAAAAGTTTTAGATGTCTTGTAAAATTTTTAGTACCATATTTTATAGCCTGTATTTGTTGTGGTTTCTTCTATTGATTCCTCCAATCAATAGATTGAAGATAAATAGTTTTAACAGCATGTAATAAAGGAAATACATTTCTAGTTGCTAGATATAATAGCTTGATTCTTTATTTGATAAAAAGAATGTTCAGTTTCTAAAGAAAGGTTAAATAATCTGATTCCTGCAAAGAAATATTCAAATTAAATTTCTTTTCATCTCCATAAGAGAAATAGAGATAAAACTTCAGTCTTATAAGGGACATGTCCATGATTGATTGAATAGGGTTTAACTACACTTTCATCGTCATAGCAGGCTGTTTTCATGACTGAATCACCCTTAAATCATGAGGGAACTTTAAACAGGTATTTGAAAATGTTTGATGCACACTTACAATGCAGATAGCTTATATATACAGGCTATAATGAATGTATATCCCATTACTTTTTTGCCACATAATGAAGAATAAGGGTATTGTGATATTGTGTTGCTTTTGCCTATTCATTAGTAAATATGTATGTCCAATTAAGTTTTAAGTTACTTGTAAACCATTACTGATGTAACAATTAAACATTGGTCAATAGGTACATTTTCATGAATTTTTAAGTCAATAAGGTAGTTTGTCACTTTGACCTACTGTTAATGGTTTAGTCACTTCGACCTACATTTTAATGGTTGAGTCACTTCGACCTCCATGTAAAAATTGAGTGACTCTGGACAACTCTGTCTTGATGGGTTTGCCAAATGAACCTTTCATTCATAATCATGATAATGGGATTTCAGTTGATATTGAAGGAAAATTTTAAAAAAGGGACAAAATAGATGCAGTAGAAAGGTAACTTGCTGGAACTGACAAAGACATTCTAAATCGACTAGAATGGGCATGTTACATACACTGTATACATAGTATATGATGATACTTGAGGTGAATGATCACCCTTTTGATTTTACATGTCAAATGTCAACATCATAAAGGAAGACTTCATATACACCATGTTGGTACATAGGATCACTTGTTGCACACAGAAAAATGGTATATCCAACCAAATTTTTGTGGAGGGCCAAAGTTTTTATTGTCATGAGTGTGAAATACAACAAAATATAGAGATTTATATATAATTTATTCTCTTTAAAGAAGTATGGCTTTATCAATTTATATTTAATTTTGACAAAATAATTGGAAATTCTTTTTTTTTCTAGAAACAATACTGAGAGACAAACATGAGTTATCGGTATCCCTGTCTAAAAATTTTGGATTGTAACCGAAATTCAGTAGCATGGTCGCCATTTCAGTTGTTGAAATTAATGGGAAATTGAAATCTGCTGATGCATTTAATATATATTTTTAATTCCTTTCTTTATAATCGATATAAACATTGATTTTTAAGATAAATGTGTTGAGTAACTTGAATAAACAAAGGAAACGTCTTAGACATTACAAATAATGAAAGTACTTAAATGAAACATTAATTTCCTAATAAATTTCTCTATCAATACATTTCATTCTGGTAGTTAATCTTTATTCAATTAAATGTTTCTAGGAGATCATATATTCAGAATAATATTGGTTTTCATTTAAACATGTAATTTGTGAAGTGTTAAACAAGTTTCTATAAGGCTTATGATCAATTAAGCAATGAGGGAGATCGTACATAGATAACCTCTATTTCGGTTGTCTACATTGTACAATGCTTCTGAGTTATTTTCAAACCTTAAATGCATTTATCTTGCAGTTTTTGTATTGGCAAGGTCCCATTGAATTATGAATTAATTCAATACACAAGATAAATGCTCGACTTGAAGCATATTCTAATACATAAATGCTTATTATTGGATCTAGTGTGTCAATTTGTATGAGCGCAAATTAGTCCTATTCATACCTAACATATTACCATTATGTTCAAATCAATGCTGTATAAAAAAGTATTGATGTTATAACATTTAAAAAGACTTATAATACACTGTCATATTTGTTTCAATGACAATTTGTGAAAAAAGGATTAAGTTTTGGACTTAATAAGATTTACCTGACAAATATTTTGTCAAAACATAAAACATTTTGGATAAAAGCATACTGGAATGAAATGACTTAATTTGTTGGACTTACTTTACTAAATTTTGTGGGAATGGATACATTTTTCAGATGTTGTACAAAAAATATCATGAAAAAAATCAAGAATTCAAATGACTGAAAGTAGCAACTTTGGTCAATTTTGAATAGTTTCTAACCAATAGAAAAGTGGATAATTATCTGGAATGAAATTATAAATTTATATCACTTTTTTTCGATTCCCAATATCTCAATATTTGGGAGTGTTTGTGAGTTGTAAAACATTAAATAGATTTAAGTTTACATGTTCAAAACACTGGAAATTTTATTGGACTTTTATTTACCTTTTCTTATATGCATCAACATGGATTGATTATTTGGAATTGATTTTCCCTTTGATGGTTGCATGCCATCATAATTTGATGATGTAAATCTAACACTTCAGTAAGTGGCTGATTAGAATAGAAATACTTGACCAGAATTATATGAAAATGGCACTCTAAATTGATAGAAATTAGCCTGTCAACGAAGATTGATTTTTGTAACATGAACAAAAATATTCATCTATACATGGATTATTTCTAGTGATGGTAACTTTGGTATTTTAATATCTTACTTTTCTGCATGCCTGTGTACATATGTGTTTGAAAAGAAGTACGACTTGGATTTGAAAAAGTTAAAAATCAGTGTTTATATTTTGGATTATTAAATCACTTGTTGACTGTAAAAGAAACTTCCGAATAGCAGTACTTCCTTGAATGTATCATGGAACTTTCTGAACATTTAAATGCATAAATTCATATTCATAAATTTATTTGGAAATAATAATTCATAATTTGTTGGTCTAATGCATCCGATGGGAAGATCAAGGGTTCCTGAAACACCGCTGATCAATGTTGAACATGAGAATCCTTGGGAAGTAAATTTATCCTTCAGAGCTGTCAGTATCGCCCCATGTAATGGTAAGTTTATTAGGTATAAATACTTTGATACTGGTTTTGTTAAATAGGAAACCTTGAATGCTTTTCTAATGATTGACTGTTAAGATTATAAATATATTTTCGAAGTCAGTCCTTGGTCTACATTTATGTTTTTTGAAAAATAAGTTAACATTTTGACTCTTTAATTGATCTGGTTACAATTGCAGATTGACTGCAAAGTTAATTTTTATAATATACTGCATTTGTCACCATAACCAGTGTGTTCAAATCTCTGCAAACTTAAAGAGTTGTTGTTCTTTGTTTAAATTTTCCTCTGGACATAACGATTCGGTCAGCTAATAATTTTTGAGTTTTTATATAAATATATGATAGTCCTACACATTCCTCCTACAAAAATTAGATCTACGATTGTAAACACAGTCTGACTAAAGATCAGCCCTCTTTCCACACACGGACATTGGTAGTGGGGCTGACCTTTAGTCAGAATGGGCTAAACATTATATATTACTTTGCAGTAACACTGCGCTATAATGTTTATTTTTCTATCTATTCCTAATATAGTTTTCTGTTTAATATTAAGTAAAGGACAAGGCGCGATAAGGGGTTGATATGGCCCAAGATTCCAGTGAATTTCTAAGTTGCACCTCAAGATTTTCTTTCATGTTCGTTTCTAAGCTCTGATCCCATTTACAGAAAAATACAAAAGTTTGAACCAATGATGTCACAATAGGTATAGTTTTGACCTCATGAAAAGGCTACTTTTGAGCATTTTCATAGAAAGTTACCGAATTTATCAGATTTCCGAACTGTTTTCCTACCTGGAAATATCGAGCACATTCAAGAACCAATTAGATACTTTACCAACTTATTGGTAGAAATGAATTGAACCTCTCATACAAATATTTTTGTGGTTCTTGCATGTGCTCAATATTTCCTATACAGAAAAAGTAGTAAAAATTGGTCAAATTTGTCATTTTTCTACAAAATCGTCAATTTGTCCCTTCTTCTACACTATAAAACTCAATAATCATGCATCAGTATTTGAGAATTGTTATTGTTTACTGAAATGCCATACCCACAGAACATTTCAATGAGAAAATTCGGTGAATTCAACCAAATTTTTTTTTCAGGCCAAATAAGGCCCTTACCGCCCCTACTCTTTTATGGATACTACCTAATCCTTAATTTCATTTTTAGCTCACCTGGCCTAAAAGGCCATGTGAGCTTTTGCCATCACTTTGCGTCCGTCTGTCGTGCGTCCCTCCGTCGTGCGTCCATCTGTCAACAATTTCAAAAATCTTCTCCTCTGAAACTGCTGAGCCAATTGTAACCAAACTTAGCGTGAAGTATCACCAGGGTATGCAGTTTATAATTGTGTTTGATTAGTCCGAAGACCAAACAACATGGCTGCTGTTACTAAAAATTGAACATAGGGGTAAATTGCTGTTTTTGCAAATAACTCTAAAACCATTACAGATATCAAAAATCTGAAAAGGAGCAAAAGTGTTCAGCATAGCAAGATCTACCTGCCCTGCAATTTCCAAGAAAATCCGAAAACCCGTCTTTGAGTTATTGCCCTTTTTCTGTAAAATTTGCAAAATTTTAACTTTATTAATTTTTTATCAGAAAAACTATAAGAGATAGAAGTCAACTTTTAATTGCAAAAATGTTCAGCATGTCAAGATCTACCCACCTTGAAATTTTGAAGATAATCCAAAAACCCTTGTAGGAGTTATTGCCCTTTTTTGATGGAATTTTCATATTTTTCATCTTTTATTTCCAAAACTATAGAAGATGAAGGTTAAGTGTAAATTGATAAAATGTTTGCAATGCTGTGGCAACTTCAAAACCGATGTTGAAAATTATTGGTTGACCGCCATTTTCAAAATGGCCGCTTAAAAAAGGCGGGAAAATTCAACTTATTCCGATTTCAATGAAATTTGGTTTCCAAATAGATATATTGATGTTGTGACTTCAAAACAGGTGTTGAAAATTGTTCGTTGACCACCATTTTCAAAATGGCCGCCAAAAAGGTGGGAAAATTCAACATTGTCCGATTTCAATGAAATTTGGTTTCCAAAAAGGTATTGATGTAGCAACTTCAAAACTGATGTTAGAAATTGTTCGTTGACTGCCATTTTCAAAATGGCCACCAAAAAAGGCGGGAAAATTCAACATTGTATGATCTCAATGAAATTTGGTTACCAAGTGGATATTGATGTCGTTACTGCAAAACCGGTGTTGTAAATTGTTTGTTGACTGCCATTTTCAAAATGGCCACAATTCAACATAATCAGATTTCAATAAAATTTGGTTTCCAAATAGATATTGATGTTGTAACTTAAAGATATGGTGTTAAAAAATGTTGTTGACTGCCATTTACCAAATGATGTCTCGACTTCAAAACTGGTGTCAAATGTGGTCCTTAGCAAGACAATTTTTGTCAAAAATGCCCAACAAAGAAGTACAGTAAAACATGATCAGACTTAAAATAGAGTCCAAGTTAATGGTGGTGTTTGCTCTACCAAAGTTTGAGAGACTGAAGTTCAACTCTATAATTTACAATGTAAGCTTGATTGTGGCAACTGAAAGCCAGGTGAGCAGTATCGGCTCCAGGGAGCGTCTGGTTTTTTTTGAAACTGCTGCTTACATGTTACAAAAACTTTGTAGACTGGACAAAGTACTTTTATTTATGGGGTACCAATTTCCAGAGAATTTGTAGTTGCATTAAAGCACAAAATTTAAAACCCAGTGAAATGCCAATTTTCCTTTAATAGGAATGAGATAAGCCTCAAACCAAAAACTAAGAAACCCCTATCTAATGCTTTTCTCAAGACCACAAAAATTGAAACCCAGTAATAAAAGTACTTTCAAAATATTTTCAGATCTTATATTTCTGTATTTAGATCACTCCTTAAATTCAAACCATTTCCAATAGTCATATAAGGTTTTTGAAGGATAAGTTTTACACATGAACCTTGAATGCCCTCCGTAGTTTTTTTTACAATTTAATCTTATTGTAAATTAATATTTTTATA
This sequence comes from Modiolus philippinarum, assembly GCA_002080025.1. Taxonomy (NCBI): domain Eukaryota; kingdom Metazoa; phylum Mollusca; class Bivalvia; order Mytilida; family Modiolidae; genus Modiolus; species Modiolus philippinarum. The sequence continues at coordinate 44,050 of MJUU01046627.1, read as the reverse complement.
ATGTTATTGCCTTTTAACTGTAAAATATTATGTATTTATTTTATGTATTTATTCTGTCAAAAACAAACCACTTGTAGTCATTGGCAGTAGGTAATACTTGTATCCATTAAATAAATAAAAAATCAAATGCAATTGTACTTTTGTAAAAGTGCAAACTATATAAACAATAGAAAAAGACTAAAATTTATTTTCTAAATAATAACTTGATTAACCATTATGCGATCAAGTCAAGTTTGATCATGCGTCATTCAATCATATCATGTCTACTGCATCACAGCACCATTTCTTTCTTCTGTTTCCATGCTCTTCATGTGATTTTCATTCAGTATTACTTTTGTTACTTCTATTTCGATCTTGGAGGTTCTTTTAGTTCATCTTCTGCCGGTTTGTTTGGTGTTCTTTGGTTTTGTTTCTGTCTCTCTTTGTTCTCTTTTTTGTTCCTTTGGTTTTGTTTCTGTGGCTTTATTTATTGGGCGTTGTGTTCCTTTGGTTTTGTATCAGTCTGTTTATTTGTCAGTGTTATGTTCCTTTGGTTTTGTTTCAGTCAGTTTATTTGTTCAGTGTAATGTTCCTGTAGTTTTGTTTCTGTTCCTTTCTTTGTTCAGTGCAAGTTGTATTCCTTTTGATTTGTTTCTATTTCTTTATCTGTTCATTGTTGTGTTCTGTTGGTTTTGTTTTTGTCTATCTGTTCATTGTTGTGTTCCTTTGATTTGTCTCTGTTTCTTTATCTGTTCATTGTTGTGTTCCTTTGGTTTTGGTTTTGTTTCTTTATCTGTTCATTGCTGTGTTCCTTTTGTTTTGTCTCTGTTTCTTTATCTGTTCATTGTTGTGTTCCTTTGATTTGTCTCTATTTCTTGATCTGTTCATTGCTGTGTTCCTTTGGTTTTGTTTTTGTTTCTTTATCTGTTCATTGCTGTGTTCCTTTTGTTTTGTTTCTGTTTCTTTATCTGTTTATTGTTGTTTTCCTTTGGTTTTGTTTTTGTTTCTTTATCTATTCATTATTGTGTTCCTTTGGTTTTGTCTCTGTTTCTTTATCTGTTCATTGCTATGTCCCTTTGGTTTTGTTTTTGTTTTTTTGTCTGTTCATTGTTGTGTTCCTTTGGTTATGTTCCTGTCTATCTGTTCATTGTTGTGCTACTTTGACTTTTGTTCCTGTCTTTATCTGTTCATTGTTGCTTTCCTTGTTTTTTTTTCTGTTTCTTTACATGCTCATTGCTGTGTTGCTTTGGTTTTATTTCTGTCTGTATCTTTTCATTGTTATGTTCCTTTGGTTTTGTTTGTTTCTTTATCTGTTCATTGTTTTGCCTTAGGTTTTGTCTCTGTTTCTTTATCTTTTCATTTTTGTGTTCCTTTGGTTTTGTCATTATCTGTTCATTGTTGTGTTCCTTTGGTTTAGTTTATATCTTTATTTGCTCATTGTTGTGTTCCTTTTTTTATTTCTGTCCATTTGTTGACTGTAGTGTTGATTTGGTTTTATTTTTTTTTTTCTTAATTATTGTGTCTTTACTATATTTGTTTCTTTATTTGTTAAGTGGTGTGATCCTTTCATTTCGTATCTGTCTCTGTATTTTCTCTGTGTTGTGTTCCATTTGTATTGTTTCTGTCTCTATTTGTTCTGTGTTGTGGTCATTGATTTGCTCAGTGTTGTGTTTTCTTACTTTTGTTTCCATTTCTGTATTCTGTCTTTTGTATACTTCATTATGCTCCTGTCACTTAATTTGTTCCGTCTTTTATTGATCTGTTTCTCTATTCTATATTTTGTTCCTCTGATTTTTGCTGTTATAATGTATGATTGTATTGTCTGTTTTCTTCTTCTTGGTTTTATATTGTCTCCTTTTCAAATATGTCAATTATTTTCTGCTTGTCATTGCTATTCTATTTTTACATTTCTCCAAACCCTGTTACACTGAACACTGTTCTAACTTGTACATTTAGTATTCCAATACCTATATTTGTTGATTTTCGAATGTTTTGAAGTTGAATTGTCTCATCACCTTCCTATCAAATTTCATGATTGTTTTAATTATGTATCCAGTATGTGTTAGGAATATTTTCCAAACTGACTATGCTATAGTTAAAGATGTAATATTGTATTGATTAGTTAAATTTTATATACTCAAAGCATGCAACCTGCTGACAGCATATTATATCTTCTTTGAAGTTTTGTAAGCTAATCAAAAAAATATGCAGAGATTGATGATTTCTTGTTGTAAGAACCTTGTTTTTATAACCATTGTTTCTAGATTTCATAAAAATGCTGGCTGTCATTTGACATCACTGGAAAAGCAGAATTAATGTGTATCCCTTTTTTGTTTGTACACCTAGCTCTGTATTTATTTGGACTTGTGGCATTGGTCGACAATTAGCAATGATTTCAGCTCAAACTATTGCTAGGGACCTCCTTGAGCTTACTATGAGGTATGAGCAAAGCATAGCTCATTATTGAAGGCTTCATAATGACTTCAAGATGAAGAACAACAATAAAAGCATTGTTCCATTTCTTGGCTCTACCATATTTTTGTAGAGAATTTGTCTCGTGTGCATTTTATATTTTCAAGTGAATAAGAAATTTTTTTGAAACATTACAAAATACCTAAATTTCAGTAGCTATGCAAATGGCCATTTTCTGTATAGGTAATGAAAAAGAGCATTATGTCGGTATAGTTTATCTTGCTTGACCACAGGCTTTCATATTACCACCTATTTATTACTTGTAGTACAACAATTAATTTTACTTTTAACTTCCAATAGAAAATTTAATTGAATTTACTCATTGATGTTGGGTGAAGTAAATGGAATTTTATTCTTTCATTCAATTTGCTATTCAAATTTGGTATGTTTTTATTTACAACATCTATAATAAAAACTACTACCATTTTTGTCAATTAATCCGTAGATGCTAAAGCAAGCAGTCAAAAAAAAGAAAGCATTGAACTGATTATAAAATCAAGGTGATGAATTTCTTCCTTGAATTATAAGATTGTAGGTAAGTCAGGCATAATGAAATATGCTTGGTAAACCCAATGATTTATTAACTGGATATGAACTGTGGTGATTTTATGTAGATAAAAGGGTGTTTGTAGGGATATTCTCAAGTGGGATTAAGATTTGGGAAAATGTAGACTAGGATTTAAATATCGTTTTTACATAACAGTAAATTCAAACATGTTCAAATACAATTGAAAATCAGAAAGCACCTGTACAAACTATAAGGTTGTGCTAATTGAAAACGCATATTGAAATTCTTTTGTAGAAACTTGTAGTATTATTAAAAGAAAGTATTAGATTTAATTAACATATATGTGAAATAAACTTATCCTAGCTATTACAAAAAATGGAAGTTAATTAAGGAATTATATACACTTGTTTTTAAGTAGTATTATGTAAAGCCAATGGAGGTATTGCAATAATATTTTATCTGTACAATGAATATGCTGAAAAAAGTTTTGTGATTATTGTTTTCACAGTGTTTTTGTTATTTTTGACACAATTGTTGAATTTGTTGTCACAGGTTTTTGTATTTCTGTATGATTGATATCAAATGTTGATGTTAGTGGATATATATACCCTGCAGTTTTCAGGATGAAAACGACAATCCTATCATCTTTGTTTACAATGCCCTGAATGAAAGAGATCTAGGACATATTGGTTTTCTATACCCTGTCATTCATCTGTTTATCCAATTTGTTGTGCCAATCACGTCCATTGGGGCACATATATATTTTTGGGTATGATGTAGAAAAAAGTTTTTGTAAAAAAGAATGTGTATGTTGTACAATGGTAGCTAGACCTTTATCACCCTCAAGGATTATGCAGTGTCATCATTCAATGGTCAGCATTGAAAGTTAAATTAAAAAAGCGGGGGGTATAAGAAAGGCAGAGACTGCCAAAACCATACTCTATTAATTCTGACATACCAAAAAGTAAACCCATTCAATCATTATGGGCATACACACATGTGTAACACGGTTTTACATTATTTTCAAGATACATACCCTCCCCAAGTCTGGTAATGTTTATTTTCAATTTTATGCAATAGGGAATATATTATGAATCCCCGTAATACCTCTTTAAATACCCCAAATATTAACTATGCTTAGCAATGATCTGTAGGAGGCCTAAATAAATGATAAGATTGTTAGAAGTGATTTGGAAATGTTTAAATACTATTCATTTGTCTTCAGATTGATATATATAAATTGTTAAAAGTACTGACAACCCAAATAAATGTATTTGTGCTGTGGTCTAGTGTTAAGTTTGACTTCAAACATATAAGATGTAATTTCAGTAGTGGATTTAAGGGGGGACTGGGTGTGCCCCCCCTTAGGTTGGAAAATATTTTAAATTCCTAGGGTTTTTAAAAAAATTGGGTTCCCCCCCTTTATGGAAAAATTTTTGGTCAGGCCTCCCCTTAGCAGAAAGTCCGGATCCGCCACTGAATTTTGGTGCTAGCTAGGTACTTATATGTTTACAAGAATAAAAGCATCATGATGGTTGGATAACATTTATTTGTGCTATATTTATGTGTGTATATATAATTCTGTACAATTTTATATAACCCTTAAATTATGGTTATGCCACAGTTGGCATTTTCTGAATTGTCTGTGCACATCATCTATATCTTCTGTTCTAGTTGATGGATTATTATAATTTTGTCATTGTCTTTCTTGATACATGTGTAATTTGAAGATCATGTTTGGGGTTTGCATAAATTTTTTAATGAGGGCTCAAAATTTGCCAAAATGGGTGCTTTGCTTCATAAAAAAGTAACAATTTTGTATTTTTCTAATTTTTTTAGTTTTCTGATTTTTATTATCCCCTCGCCCAACAGAAATGAGGAGGGGATATAGCATCTTGCCCGTCTGTCCGTCCAAGTGTCCGTCCGTTCATCCCACCTCAGGTTAAAGTTTGCATTAAAGTTCATATCTGAGAAACTACATGTGGCACATCAATCATCTTTGGTCAGTGGATGCGTCTTGGAGAGTGATGCTGCTTCAGATAAATAAGTGGGTCACTCTGACCTACATTTTACGCTTCGATGACTCAGGTTAAAGTTTGTGTTAAAGTTCATATTTGAGAAACTACATGTGGTACATCAATCATCTTTGGTCAGTGGATGCATCTTGGAGAGGGATGCTGCTTCAGATGATAATTGGGTCACTCTGACCTACATTTTACACTTCACTGACTTAGGTTAAAGTTTGCATTAAGGCTTATATCTGAGAAACTATATTTGGCACATTAATCATCTTTGGTCAGTGGATGCGTCTTGGAGAGTGATGCTGCTTCAGATGATAATTTGGTCACACTGACCTACATTTTAAGCTTCAATGACTCAGGTTAAAATTTGCATTAAGGTTTATATCTGAGAAACTATATGCGGCACATTAATAATCTTTGTTCAGTGGATGCGTCTTGGAGAGGAATGCTCCTGTTGAGAATATTTTGAAATTTTAACTGAATTTGGAAATCTAATTGCTACAGGCAAGGGGATTAGCTGTCGTTTCCGACTGCTCCCATCTTGATTCATTTTTGATAATGTTTGTTCAGGGACTGGAAGCAAAGTTTCTTATTATGATGAACAAAATTTTACTTTGTCCACATTCATTTTGTGTCACATCTGTCCAAATGACTATGCCTGCTCACACTGTGCTTAGGTCATATGCTGTGCTTTACATATCCCTTCATTGTTATATTTTATCACTAGAATTATAAAAAACTGACAAAACGTAAGATTTTGTAGAAATTTAATGTCGAATAATTGTCTTATACAAGTGTTTGTGCAAAGTTTCTAATTGTAAATATCTTACATATAAGTTATGGAATTCATGATGATAAAAAGCTAATTTGTTAAGGAAAAAAGCCTTATAATTACATCAAAAGTTGACTTTCTGAATTTGATTGACTGTTTTGAAAACACAATTGAGTTGTTCTGAAATTCATATCTAAGCATTTTTTTTCATTTGGACTTTAACCGTTGCTACACTCATTTCATGACTCATTGTAGCAATTGTAAAAGTCCAAATAAAAATATGCTACACTACAGTAGAACTTTGATGGTTCGAACTGCAATAACTTGAACACCATGGATGCCTCGAACCATTTTTGTGGTCCCTTTGTTCAAGTTTAAACAAAGTTCGACCTCCATATCTCGAACACCACTGGCTCTAACTATTTACATCAGTCCCTTGAGTGTTCGAGCCATCGAAGTTCGACGGTATTTATGAATTTCAAGACTAATAATCAAGTAGTTTATTGTCACTTCCTGTGCTGAATGTTTAGTACTGTCTGTACATGTGAAGAATCAGCACAATGACTTAAGATGCATATTCAAAATAAAAGCTTAAATTCATCAGTTATTTGCCATAATTGTTTTGGAAGATTGAAATATATACATATTTTTTAATTGTTTTATGAAAATCTGCTTTTTGTATAATTTTTCATGTCATCTCATATTGTGACAGTAATTTAATCAGATGATGTTTTTTAAAGTTTCTACAATTTTCAATAAAATGGAATTTATTTGGTTCTTGAGACTTGAACGGCACTGAGACTATTTAAATGATACTAAAGCCCCAGCATATAGTATGTTGGGATAGTAAAATTTAAAAAAAATTAACAAAATTCAAACATGTCAAATTTCAGGCAGAAATAACAGATTAGCTCCCTTGATTAATCCTCCCGAAGTCGAGGAACAACGTGATGAAGGTATTCGGAGTTTGACTGATGTGTGATAATTAGATTCTGGCCAGTTCTTGCTGCTACATAGTTTTTGTTTGAAACATATATATTTGAATAATTTTTAACAATTTCAGACTTATTGTTGTGTATCATTCATTTTGATGGGATGTCTTTTGTTATTTTTTGTGACATTTTAAAGAAACAGAGTATCAAATTTTTAGAAGCATCCTAGTAGACCCTAGTAGTTTTTTTTAAAAAGTGCTATGAAAGCTCCTTACATGCTAGATAGATTTTTTTAGATGCTAGAGAATATGATCAAAGGGAATTAACTCAAATTGAGAATTGTTCATCAGCATGGCTGTGTGATTTAAAATAAATCTAACATATTCATGTTTGAGCAAATGAGAAAAAAAATGCATATGTCATTTAGTTTTTTGATGAAAATAGAAAAAAAGAAAAAAAACAAAGACTTGTGTAACATACATTTATGTAATCAGTTGAATTATGATAGATTTTTAGACATGCTAAGATTACCAAATCAGATATGCTGCTAGTTTGATAATTTTTAATGGAACAATTTTTGACAACTTTTCGTTTGTGATACCAGACAGATTTGACAGATTTGGTACCATTTTTTGTCCCTTTCTTTTCAGAAAATCTTTAAATTTCTTTCAATCTCCATCAACAGTTTAGTTATAAAAAAAAATTCTGGTTAAGATTATAAACAATTTATTGACCAAAAAAATTTAATGAATTATAAAGGTTATCCTTCATGATTTTATCTTTGCACTCTATTTATGTTTGATGTCAAATTTCATAAGGTAATCATCCTATGAAGGCCTTAAAGAATTTAATTCTGCAGAATATGATGATTTTTTTTTTATCACCTGCTACAAACAATTGACACATAGGGATTACTATCTATTATCCTGCGTAGTCTGTCAGTTTTTAATCGTTAGAGCTAATTTCCTCAAGCATGTTGAACAAAAGTTTGGTTACCTTGCTTGCTTTGTTTGCTCAGGCGTTAAAACTAAGATTGATGGCTTCAATACAATAGATTGGCGGGGACTTTATTTATTTATAATGTTCTAAGATTTGATTGGACAATATCTATTCAGAGATTTTGTATGAATACATTTCACCGAGTAATACACAGTTTACAAATTATTATTTTTCAATGCAACTTTCAGTAAAAATGTTGGATAAGTCTTGGTCAAATTGTTGTTTCAAAATAAGATTAAAAGATCAGCATGGCTATGCCGAGTTATTTTTTCAAGAAAGACTAACTGATTTTATAAGAAAACTGGCAGTATGGAATTTTAATTTTGGAGTCTATAAATTTCATATTTGAAAATACAAAACATCCAATTACCTTTTTCTAGTATAAAAAAAAACATAAATTTTGGAAACCCCAATATGCCAAAAGCATACCAGAAAATTTTGACTAAAAAGAAAACAAAAGTGTAGCAGAAAATTGAAACTACCCCCTCTTTCAGTAAATTGAACCAAAGAAAAAATTTTCAAAGGCATTCTTCTGAAAATACATGTTACAAATGTTCCCATAAAAAGTGGCAATCTAAGCATAAAAAGTGCATTTTTATTTCCCATCTTAAAATTATTTTGCATATACATATACAATTGGTACATGTATTTTCTTCATGTAACATGTATTGTGTGCATGTGAATTACTTGGTGAAATCTATTCAAGGTCTGTAATACATGATAGAGTTCTGTCAAAAGATTTGTCCATTCATATCTTAGAAAACCGTAAACAAACAAAGATTCCGCCCATCTTGTACTGAAGCCATCAATCTTAGTTTTAACGCCTGAGCAAACAAAACAAGCAAGGTAACCAAACTTTTGTTCAACATGCTTGAGGAAATTAGCTCTAACTCCTTCAAAACTTAGGTCAAATTCCAACCAAACTTTCATGATATGTTGTTCAGCTGGTTTAGATGTGCACCTGATAGTTAGAATATTTTAAAGGTTCATGAAGCCAAAATAGCTGCTTTGTATATCTGGTTTGTTAATCCATAATTACCTGTCAGATTCCATCCAAACTTGCAGAATATCTTGTTCATCTAATCTAGTTTTGCATCTGAAAGGTAAAATTTTGATTGACAGATTTAAGAGGTTCACTGAGCCAAAATAGCTCATTTGTTAATTTGGTTTGCTAATCTGGAACTCTTTCAAGTCTTTTAAACTTTTAAGTCATATTCTAACCAACTTTCAGGATATGTTGTTTAACTGATTTGGGCACCTGATATTAAAAATTTTGATTTTAAAGATTTTAGAGGTTTACTGAGCCAAAATAGCTCATTTGTATGAAGTTTGTTGATCTGCAACTCATTCTAAACTGTTGGTTGTGCACCTAAAACTTACAATTTTGGTTTTACAGATCTTAGAGGTTCATCAAGCCAACAAAACTCATTTGTTGAATCAGTTTGTTAATCTGCAACTCCTTTAAAGCTATCTATAAGTCATATTCCAAACAAAATTGCAGGATATGTTTTCTCCTTTTTCTAGTGCATCTGATTTGATTTTACAGATTTTAGAGTTCATTGAACCAAAAATGGCTCTTCTGTAGTGCAGGTGACACAAGTGTTCCATGGAACACCCAACCATCTTTTATAAATTCTAATTAATGGAAATATCAACCAGCGAATAGGAAACAAGACAAAAATAATGACCCGAAAAAACAATAGTCATTGCATTTAAAAAAGAATGTTCAGCCAGATATGGATTTATTAGTGGTAAATTGTTTAAGAACTTAATTAAATTAATTATTAATCTATTTCAGGTCGTAACCAAGGATTCCGTCATAATTTTTCATCTTACGCTGAGTGGGAGAAGACATACGGGTACAACTTAAGTAGTGATAGCGGAAGTGAAAGTGACAATGACGATTCTGATTCAGAAAGTAAAAAGAACGGAGGTGAGTAGAATTAATTATTTAACAGGGTATAAGATCTTCGGCAAATACAATATATATATGAAATCAGGTGGACTGAGACAAGCCATTAAAGAAATTACAAATCAGTGATTTCATATTAGGAAATGAATACAAAAATAGATATAATTGAGTAAATCACCGTTGTTATGTCAAATATTAGGATTATCATATTTTGTGCCAAAAAATATACATATTTGACTTTGAAAATTTTTATTTCAAAATTGTTATTACACTCGACATAAATTACATGGAAAACACAGTCTGACAACTTGATTGATGAAGTAAACGTGCATGATCAGTTTCAGTAAAGTATGAGGACACTAAGCTCGGTTCTAGAGCTATGCATTGTGAAATATTTCTTCAGTGTATTTTGTTTCTGCTACATGAAAGCTGATTGCTTTATGTCTTTGTCATACTTACATACCATTATCACATTCAATGTCGTGAAAGTCAGTCTATTTTCAAACATTAAAGATATAAAGTAAAAATTAGAGATTATTAGGTCCTTATGCAAGAAGGGATATCTTGCACGAGTGTGAGAAATTCTGTCTTTTCTCGAGTGAAATGGGGAAGATGTATCCCAATTATTAGTTCGCCTCGACGAAGTTGAGGGGGACTATTGGAGTACCCCCCGGCATCCTCGTCCGCGTCCATGTCTTCGTCCGCGTTCACTTTTGGGTATATATCTTAGTAACTATGCAATGTAGGGTCATCAAACTTTGCATGCAGGTGCATCTTGGGTTAACTCACAGCCTCCAAGAAAATTACGTCTCTCTGACCTATATTTTCTGCTTGAGTGGCTTGCATTCAATTTACATTTTAGTTCATATCTCAGTTACTATACTATACATAGTACAATAATCTAACTGTGCATGTGCATGCATCTCTGATGGTAGGTCAGCATCCAGGCAAAATTAGGTCACTTTGACCTATATTTTCCATTTGAGTGACTTACATTCAAGTTTACGTCTGAGTTCAGATCTCAGTCACTGAACATGGTAGGATCATCTAACCTTGCATGTTCATGCATCTCGGATGGTAGGTCAGCATCCAGGCAAAATTAGGTCACTTTGACCTATATTTTCCGCTTGAGTGACTTACATTCAAGTTTACGTCCGAGTTCAGATCTCAGTCACTGTACATGATAGGATCATTTTACTTTGCATGTGCATGCATCTCGGATGGTAGGTCAGCATCCAGGCAAAATTGACCTATATTTTCTGCTTGAGTGACTTTCATTCCAGTTTACGTCCGAGTTCAGATCTCAGTAACTGTACATTGCAGGATCATCTAACCTTGCATGTGCATGCATCTTTGGCGGTAGGTCAGCATCCAGGCAAAATTAGATCACTTTGACCTATATTTTCTGCATGATTGACTTGCATTCAAGTTAATGTCCGAATTCAGGTCTCGGTTACTGTATATGGTAAGATCATCTAGCCTTTGTATACATACATTAGGGATGGTAAATGAGCACCCTGCCAAATTGGGTTTCTGTGTCCATGTGCCATAACAAGGCGAACTTTGTAATTGTTGATTACCTATGTTTAATTTTGGTCGAATCTAAGTCTCTATATTTCCTATGAAATTTTCTACTGTAATGTCAAATCACTCAGAAAGTTTATTATGGTAACAACTGTGACGTCAGAACAAATCTCAATGTTGGATTGGACGTTTACCCATGTAAGACAAATTCATGCGACTCAGCTGTCTTCTTTGGACTGTCTTATAGGAGGAACAAATCACAATGTTGTATTGGACATTTACCCATGTAAGACAAATTCATGCGACTCAGGTGTCTTATATGGACTGTCTTATATGGGAAACAGTCATTTACGAAAGAAATGTATAGTTCTGTTTGTTCTGATACATCGGCAAATGAATTCTGTAGCAAGAATGAGGAAAGGGGGGATTCTAAAATCATAAATCCAAAATCACAGCAATTCATATCCAACACGAATTGAGAGAGTCGGACTAAGACAAAACAAACAAAAATGAACAAGAAGGCCACATAAAGAAAGCACTAGCAGTGTGAACCCCTACATAAACTGAGTTATTATCAGGTGCTGATTACTGCTATAATTGTCTGTGAAGATAACATGTTTGAACAAAAAGAACAACAACAAAAACAAAAAAACAAAAACAGCATTGTCAGTTACACAGTGTTGAAATTGAGTTATCTTTCTTACTGTTATGACAGTTTGTCCAAAAACGAATTGTTAAAATAGTCTATCTTTGGTTTATCAATTTTCAAAATAATAACAATGTTAATTAAAAAGTGTCAATATGACGTGCATGTTACACTTTGGACTAAATATTAATTTTGAAACTATAAAGTTACTGTTAGTGTTTATTATCAGAATTAGAATCAGTATTGTCTGACGGATATTTAACAGGTTTGTATTGATCAAAAGTAACAAATCTATTGAAAAGGATTTAAATTATATACACCTTAAAAAGTCTACATAATCCACATGTTTGTACAAATTGGCAGGTTTTGTTTAACATTGTTCTATCTATTACAGAATATGACATTTGATTCTCCCAACTGTCGGTGACAGTTCCTGGCAATTATTTTTTATTCGTTTCTCTTTTTCCAATACACCCCCTACATAGTTATGTCTATGTCAAGCAATTTAAAACCATGCTCCCTCCAATAGTGTAGGGTTTATGGAACTTTTCATCTTTTTTGGTAATTTGTTTATTTTACCCCTGCTGTAAGGCAACAGGGGTGTTAAGTTTTACTCATGTCCGTACGTATGCATGTACGTCTGAAAATTATGTCAAGGATTTTTCAGCTTGTGTATGCAGTAAGATTTGATACAACGTTTTTGGTCTGAAGCTTTGTTGTCCCTAGCCGCAACGCGGAGGGGGGACATAGAAATGACAGATGTGTGCATCCTTAGTAACCGTCCGTCACACTTTCTTGTAAGCGCTCTCATGCCTACAAATTATAACGGATTTTCATGAAATTTATACCAAATGTTAACATCACTAATACCTTGGCCAAGTTCGAAAATCAGCCTTGGTCGATACTTTTTGACTGAGTTATAAGACTTTGACCGAAATCATGACTCTGTTTTATCCAAGAATTGACCTTCTAAGCACTATCATGCCAACAAATTTTGACAGATTTTCATGAAATTTATCCCAAATGTTTATACTACTAATACCTTGGTCAAGTTCAAAAATCATCCTCGGTCGATACTTTTTGACGGAGTTATGGGACTTTGACCAAAATAAAGACACCGTTTTAGCCAAAAATTGACCTTGTAAGCGCACTCATAGCTACAAATTTTGACTGATTCTCATGAAATTTATACCAAATATTTACACCACTAATACCTTGGTCAAGTTCGAAAATCAGCCTTGGTCAATACTTTTTAGCTCACCGGGACGAATGTCCGGAGAGCTATTGTCATACCTCCGGCGTCGGCGTCGTCAGCAAAAACTTAAACCTTGCTTGTGAAATGGAAAGCTTAAGAGATGGGATGTTGATATTTAGTATGTGGCTTCCTTGTAATGATAGCTTTCTTGTGGTACCACATTTGTAGACATTTTGACCTTGACCTTGCCCTTAGGGCATTTTTTAAAAAACTTTAACCTTGCCTGTAGAAGGCAGGCTTTTAGTGGTAGGGTGTTCATATTTGTTCTGTGAATTCCTCATGATGAGAGCATTTTGATCTTGACCTTTCCTTGAGGGCAATTTTTAAAAAACTTTAACCTTGCCTCTAGTAGGTAGGCTTTTAGTGGTAGGGTGTTTTTATTTGGTATGTGACTCCCTTATGATGAGAGCTTTCTAGCAGTACCATAGTTGTAGACATTTTGACCTTGACCTTTCCCTGAGGGCAATTTTTGAAAAACTTTAACCTTGCCTCAAGCAGGTAGGCTTTTAGTGGTAGGGTGTTCATATTTGGTATGTGACTTCCTTATAATGAGAGCTTTCTAATGGTGCCATATTTGTAGACATTTTGACCTTGACCTTTCCCTGAGGGCAATTTTTCAAAAACTTTAACCTTGCCTCTAGAAGATAGGCTTTTAGTGTTATTGTATTCATATTTGATATGTGACTCCCTTATGTTGAGAGCTTTTTGATGGCACCATATTTGTAGACATTTTGACCTTGACCTTTCCCTGGGGGCAATTTTTGAAACCTTGCTTATAGAATTTGGTTGTTAAGTGGTAGGGTGTTCATATTTAGTATTTGACTTTCTTGTGATGAGAGCTTCTATTTGTAGACATTATGACCCTAACCTTGCCCTGAGGGCAATTTTGAAAAAAAAATATAACAGTTTTCTAGAATGTTGACATTTAGTGGTAAGGTGTTCAATTTCAACCTATGATGATGATAGCTTTCTGATGGCACCATATTTTTAGACATTTTGACCTTGACCTTGTCCTTAGGGCAATATTTTTAAAAAAACTTCAACCTTGCTTCTAGAAGTTAGTTGTTTAAAATAGGGTGTTTATATTTTATTCATGACTTCCCTATGGTGAGAGTTTTCTGGTAGTACCATAGTTGTAGACATTTTGACCTTGACATTGCCCTGGGGCAGTTTTAAAAAATGAATCCTGTTTATAGAAGTTATTCTTTTAGTGACAGGGAGTTCCTGTTTGACATGTGGCTTTCTTATATCGCATTTAAAGTATTTATCACGAAAATGTATAACCTTCAAATTAATTGTGCTTTGCGATTACTCTAATCCCGGCGAGCTATGTTGTCTTCTTACAACTCTTGTTGACGGAGTTAAGGGACGTTGATGAAAATAATGACTCTGTTTTATCCAAAAATTGACCTTGTAAGCACTCACATGCCTACAAATTTTAGCGGATTCTCATGAAATTTATATCAAATGTTTATAATAATAATACCTTGGTCAAGTTCAAAAATCATCCTCGGTCGATACTGTTTGACAGAGTTATGGGACTTTGACCAAAATAACAACACCATTTTAGCCAAAAATTGACCTTGTAAGCACTCTCATACCTACAAATTTTGACAGATTCTCATGAAATTTATATCGAATGTTTATACCACTAATACCTTGGTCAAATTCGAAAATCAGCCTCGGTCAATACTTTTTGACAGAGTAATGAGACTTTGACGAAAAAATGACTCTGTTTTATCCAAAAATTTGCCTTGTTAGCGCTCTCATGCCTACAAATTGTAACGGATTCTCATGAAATTTATACCAAATGTTTATACCACAAACACCTTGGTTGAGGTTGAAGATCAGTTTCGGTCGAGACTTTTTGATGGAGTTATTGGACTTTGACCAAAATAACAACACCGTTTTATCCAAAAATTCTTGTAAGCGCTCTCATGGCTACAAATTTTGACAGATTTTTGTGAAATTTATACCAAATGTTATAACCACTAATACCTTGGTGAAGTTCGGACATCTGCCGTGGTCGATACTTTTTGTATCCCCACATATTTAATTTTGGATCCCCACATATTTAATTTTGGAACTGCCCTAAATGTTTGAAATATTGCAATTTCATATACAGTATACTAGTACATGTATATTGCATGAGCGGCAGGGGACCCAGGAATTCTATTCTTGTTTTTATGAGCATTTACATATAAGATATCAACCCATAATACAAGTTGTAGTTAAAAGTTCAAAGTCACAGTGACTTCAAAGAAATTGGCTTTTCAATTGAAAACTTGAGTATTCTGCATCTGTACAGTAACTGTACATGATAGGATCATCTTACTATGCAGGTGCATGCATCTTTTGTGGTAAGGAAGCATCTGGATAAAACTAGGTCACTTTGGCCTATATTTTCCACATCATTGACTTTGATTCAAGTTTATGTCAGAGTTCCTATCTCAGTTTA
>MJUU01046627.1:0-17910 GCA_002080025.1 Modiolus philippinarum | reverse complement strand
AAAAAAATAAAATAAAACAATAAAATAAAAAAAATAGAAATATAAAAAAAGATGATAGAAACCTTTTGTTGACCATTTGAATTGATCTTCAAGAGTGTTCATTTCGTTTAGACGACGTTGAATGAAAATATAGACGTTTATCTTCCGTTAATACAACTTCAATCGAACAAAATGAAATGAGGTAAAATCAAAGTTTATGTCCCGCAAATGGAAATTTAAATACCTTTCTGAATTTTTATCAATTATTTGTATAAGTTTTCTTTGACCTCCGAAGGCAAACATTTCCAGTATTTGATAATGCCCGAATACGAACAGATATTTGCAAAAGTATCTTAAGCCATGCCTACTTTCTCAATCAGCACATTAACATAAACAAAAAATATATACATCTACAAAAACGTTACAAATCGTACAAGTTCTTTTTCTTATCAAAAGTAAAATTCCTGATTTCCTGAAGATTTATTTTAATTTTTCAAAATTTGCTCTATCAAATGGCTTACCGTTCCGGAGCACCTGATGTCACTCCCGGTTTTCATTCGAGTTCACACTATGAGTTCCTTAGTTCTTAATTTCATCGTTTTATTTCCGTGTATTTTGGCTGTATTACGTCCTTGTTCAAGAAATCAAAAAGACAGAAATCACGGACTCAATATTGAGGCAATACATATAGATCAATGGAAGTTTTGTTTCTGATACTCCAAATATTGTCTCCAATAATAGACTCGCCCAAAGGTAGGATCGTCCGTTATTGCTGACAATATTTTTTTTGTTTCAAAAGCAAAACCTCCTATAATCTATATGTATTGCCTAAATATTGCTATGAATTTTGTACTTGTTCCTTGATCAATTTCTTCCGCATTCGACCACTCAAGTGAAGTTACACAATCAAAAGACAAACAAAAAATGCTTTCAAGGTGACTTCGAGATAAAGAACAACAATAAAAGGGTTGTTCCATTGCTTGGTGTCAACATGTATTTGTAGAGACTTTGCCTTATGTGCAGTAGCCCAATACACGTTTGATTTACAAAAAGCAAACAAAAACAGCAAATATAACGTTTCTCACGAAAGAGTCACTCAATGATGTTGGTTTTACCCTTTGTTCTTGTACAAGACGTCAATGCACATGTAACAAATGCTCCACAATTACTTGGACAAAAACAAGCACAGAACAACGCTTATGTTGCTGTCCTTCATCTTGAAGTCACCATAAGGCCTTCAATAATGAGCTATGCTGATACCTCATTTCAATATTTTACGAAAGGATATGGAGTAAATGAACATCAGACAATAACACATATGTCAACTCCAACTGCATTAATTTTAATGAGCTGTATGGCCATTTCGGAAATTTATTCCTCATCAGCAGCACTAGAACCCAAACAAAGGAAATCCATAATTTCAAAGAAGATATAAAATGCATAAAACCAAAGAAATCCGAATAATCGGTAATATCAAATATAGCTAAGGACAAAACTACGATGGAGTTCAAGACGGCTCCTAGCACCGTTTTGAGCGGAATTCATAGCTAGATGTCGAGCAATGTTACATCCGTGTTTCGTTACTCATGGATGCGGAATCTCTCGGAATCTCGAGAGAATGACATCTTGGAATATGTTTTGTCTTATGTCTCTTCTCATTCTTTACTCGGATTCTATATGTTATTCGGGAATCTTCACAGGGGATACGGGTTCATATTCCCTGTCTGTGTTTTATATCCCCTGAGCCGTCAGGCGAAGGGGATATAGAGTACAGACAGGGAATATGAACCCGTATCCCCTGTGAAGCCCGAATAACTTTTATACTCTGCTAGAAGTGTTATAATTTTTCTATTGAAAGCATTTAAAATTGTGATTTTGCTACCACGGGGATACGGTCTCATATCCCCTGTCAAGGTAACCAATCAAATTGCAGGATTTACCTGGATATTTCACTTCAGCAGAATATAAAACAATATCATCAGTATCATAAAAACGACAGTAGAATACGGATGGAACAAGGGAAGTGCTGATCACAAAACTCAAAGTCAAACGACATGGCAAAAACGGCAACAGAGAAAAACAAAGACGACAAAACTTGGACGTGAAACAACCAAAATGCACGGAATAAAAACAAAGGCACCCATAGTGTGAACTCCAATGAAAACCGGGAGTGACATTAGTTGCTCCGGAAAGGAAAGTATGTCCTGCCCCGCTTACGACATTTTATGCCTTTTTTTATCTATTGGCTATATACAATTAATATTCTGAGGAATGTTCTTTGTTTTGAACAATATTTATTTGAAAACAGTATAACAACATCGAAGGTACAATTTAATAAAGAAGTATAGATACAGAAACAAGGTGAACTAATACAAATCTGTCTCCCTTTGTACTCTATGACTTGCCAGAACATACATCTACGTTATTCGTAGATCAAGGTCATGGCGTGACCATTATAGTACTGGCGAGAAATGTTAATAGATTACATGTAATTGACACAAAATAAAAAGGTAAAAAATATCAAAGATAAATGAAATCAATTAATGCAAATACCGTAAGTAAATATTGAATAACGATAAAATTACAGACCAAATCTACCCAAATCGTTAATGAAAGTTCTTTGCTTCAGTTCAAGCAGCTCCAGCAATAGAGTTTGTAAGTCTCGTTCAATTTTGAAACTTCCGGGTCCATAAATTGTACCCAGAAGTTACATTTTTAACAAAAACATATGACGTTTCAAACAAAAAATTTGAACGTCATTATCTAAAAACGTCATGTTTTAGCGGGAAACGTTTTCGAATTTCAATTTTATGGTGAAATCACGCTGTCACAATACGAGACTAACAGGCCCTATATTAAGCGTATAAGACTTGCCGGTAGTTTTATGTCTGTACTCACCCTTTACTCGGATACAGAGCAATATTCTGAGGACTAACCAGTCCTCCTACAAGTCGCTTAAATTGTGTGTTTCCTATCTGAGGGTGTAAACAGGCAATGAAACCTTCGAAAAACCACATGCCCCTTGCGGTAAAATACAGCAAACCAGATGAATGATCAATTGCTAGTCCAGCAATATCATTGAAAGCTGCAATGAAACAAAACATAAATGCTTTTTAGTTGTCACAACAATTTCATTCTTATATGGCGCTATTCTTTCGCTTTGAAAACAAACTGGTGGTGACTTCAAAATGAAGAACAAACTTACAATAAAAAGGTTTTCCTATTGCTTGATTTAATCATGTTTTTGTAGAGACTTTGTCTCATGTGCATTTACTCTATATCATTTCATTGTTAACGTATACTCTAATACCATTAGAACATGCCTGTATTATACAATATCAAATAATCTATAATGTGATCCAGGTATGCGTTGTACATCTTGTGCATTTTTTTTTAAATCAATGAATACCACACCAACACCGAATAATGACAATTATTGAAATATACAAGTAACTCGCCGTTATCTAGCAATACATATTCCATGTACACATGTGATCTTATTGTTATGAAATCTTATCAATGTTATTTATCATTCTGAGCAGTTTCAATAAAATCATTCAATTGTTATCGGTAATAAATTCGTGTTTTTGTTATATTATTTATAATCTAATTATTGTAAATTAAATAATTTTCGCGATCATTGCGAAAATATCGCTAAATTAATGGTCCCGAATATGTCTTATCATTATAAATGCATGAGCAGAAAAAGAAAAAATCGCAAAAATAGTCACCGCGAAATTCATCAGAAGGGACAACACACGAAATAAAGTATCCGCAAAAACATGTTGGTTTACAGAAATATGCAGTGTTACAATATTAATAAATCAGATAATTGAACCAGCTCTCACTTATACACGCTTCGATTTAAAATAGTTGTATTTGATATTTTTCCGTAAAAAATATCATTTCAAAAGCTTATAAGCAACTTATATATAATAAATATCAAAATACCGAAGTTACTGTTAATTTATTTTCTGAATATGCACATTTCGACAACTTATGTCTCATTAAAATGTCGAATATGGATTTCTCTATGTTAATTAATGCTTTTATGCATACAGTTTTCCGACATATTGTTTCAAACCCGATATTGTCCCATAAGAGCCGCTTCGAATTTTCAAAAAAAAATTGTTAGATATAGTAGAATTAAAATAGAATATTGGAATAAGACTCTTTTCGAATAAGACTGTTGTCAGACTTTTTATTCGTCTTTTATACGGAACAATTGAAACAATTTTATGGTCTACCCATGTTCTAATTTGCACAGAACCCAATTGCAATTATATTTTTTTCCTTAATTAAAAAGCTAGCCCAAAATTTTCAGTAAACGCTACATTATATCAAAACAATGGTAGAATTATTATAAATTATCCATCAGATTCAGTGAAAGCGGTAATTTAATAAACAATGTGAATGATATAAAGCTTGCCAAACAAGTTCAGTGAATCTTTGGTTTAACAAAACAAAGAAATAAGCTATAGTTAGTCGTCCAACGAGTTCAGTTACGTTTACACACAAATAATAACAATGAATGTTAATTTTCTATATTAGTTCTGCACATATTTTCAAATGTTTTATTTCATTGCTAAGAGATTTAATATTAAAATGATAACAAAAATGTATGACAGCTTTTTCAATAAATAACAAAATACAGAAGGTACTATAGATTAACTTTCTGTATATGGCCATGTCGACAACTTATGTCTTATCAGTGCAGATAAAATCAAAACATTAGAAATCCAGAATTGAAAGGTGTA
The DNA here is from genome assembly GCA_002080025.1 of Modiolus philippinarum. Classification (NCBI taxonomy): domain Eukaryota; kingdom Metazoa; phylum Mollusca; class Bivalvia; order Mytilida; family Modiolidae; genus Modiolus; species Modiolus philippinarum. The sequence continues at coordinate 13,174 of MJUU01046627.1, read as the reverse complement.
CAAAGGCTGATAGAGAGCAAATAATCAAAAGGATCTAAAAAGAAAGCAAAACTCAGCCAAGGACAGAGCTTTGTATCAGTGAGATATTCCTCAGTTTTAAACAAAAGGTTTTAATTTAAATATTGTAAATTTCGAAAAAGTAAATAAATCGGTTTTCGGGCCAGCACCGAAGTACTGGACTCCTGGGTTGGTGAATACTCTCGTGGACTAAAAGTCCACCAGCATGGGCATTGACCTAGTGGTAATAAATAACAAAATACCCAAGTCACTGTAAATCTACTCTCCGCATGTGTCCATTTTGACAACTTATGTCTCATCAGTGCAGATAAAGTAAAAAAAATGAAATCAAGAGTTGAAAGGTGTACAAAGGCTGATAGAAAACAAATAATCACAAGGATCTAAATATAAAGCCAAATATAGCTAAGGACAGCATACAACATGCATCGCCGTACATAATCTATTTAGAAGTATTTCAATTAAAGTTTCATATGTAAGAAGGCTTGATATCATAGTCAACGGAAATTATGTCCTTAGCTAGCTGTCAGTAACTGCGAGCATTTGTGTGGACAGTACCTGTGTGTATTGTCTTCATGTTTTATGTACTTCATTGTAAGGGTACCCGTCTTGATAAGTTGGACTTTTTTTCTAGTTTGATTTTTACTGTGAGTCTTTATGTGGATTTATTTTTTAGTCATTCACCACCCAAAGGGGGAGGGTTTGGATCCAAGAAAACGAGTTTAACCCCACCGTAATTTTTGCGCTTGTCCCAAGTAAGGAACATGTTGGTCATTGGCTTGTCCTTGTCTTCTTATAAAATTTTAGTTTCTTGATATTTGGGTTATATGATGTTTTTTGTTTCCATTGATTTATTCACTTTTTTACCTTTTGGGGCCATTTAGGCCTTGCTATATGGTGTGAGGTTCCTCACTGTGTTAAAGACCGTACGGTGACCCCTAGATGCTTTGCTTTGGGTGGTTTTAACCTGGATCTTGGATGTTGTCTCCTTGACATTAACCCCATTTCCTTTCTTTTTCATATTAGATATGAAACAAATTAAGTGGATTAATAGTTTATTTCTTTAAAAATTACTCACAAATATATCACTAATTTTTTTGGTAAAGTTAAGTATTATTATTAACAACATATGTTTTTTTCATAACCAAGAGTGTGTGGCATCGAATACAAAAGGCGCCAATCTGAACGATTTACCTACTGCGCTATATCAGTGATAACAAAAAGAGTTTCATTGGATTACATTTTAATTTTAAATCTATTTATTGCTTTTATTATTATTGTTTTATCAGTGCATACAATATGACTTGCTTTTAACAAGACTGTACAGAGGTTGTTTCAATGGAAAATCACATTATGAAATATCGAACCCAGAATACTTTTCAGTTGATATATGGCTTCTTGTGATAGTCGAGCGTGACACAAATTACAACATGCAGAATGTATTAAATATAGCTATGGAGCAAGTATCCGTTCTTTCCCACAAGAACATTTATTGGTAATTTGCATGAGTTTCCTTTAATCTCGTGAAGCAGATACTATCAGTTTTTGCAACTGCACAAATATAAAACAGTATTGGTAAAAAGTATGCTAGGCCATGCCTACTTTGTCAATCACAATCAATGTAAACAAAGAAACATACATCTACAGAAAACCGACAGGATCGTAATAAACTGTCAACTTCACGATTTGTTGAAAATTGACTTTCATTTTTCAAAAAGAAATTTGTTCTATCAATTGATTTAGTGAAATAACCATAAAAATAATAATAGAAGTTTCTGATACATTAAATATTGTCTCCAATAATAGACTCCATTATTGTCGACAATATTTTTCGTATAAAAAGGAAACTTCCAGTAATTTATATGTGTCACCAGAAGTCATCCTTTTCAAACTTATATGAATGACAATTTTGAAAGAGATCATTGCTCTAATCCTGTTATAAAACAAACTTACATGTATCATATATTTTCTCACTTTCTGTTGATTTTAAAGTCCACGACCTTATTTCAGCATACCATTGGTTCGTCCAATAAATTTTGTTCACTGGTTTATCATAAATGGCGGACATTGGTCGGTCTACATCAGGAATAGGTAGGGTTCTAGCCTCGCCATCTAACAGACTTATTTGGTAAAGTTTATTGTGTGTTGTATCAGGTAAAAGGGCAAATGAATCTTCAAAGGGCGCTGCATCAATAAAAAATACAAGAAGCATTTAAGAAAAAATACACCGATTGCGCATTTGCGGGATCATTCATTATTTTAGCTAAACAAGGAGTAATCTGGTACAAAACTGGTTCCAAGACGCTGATAGACGAAGATAGTAATTTCTTCATTTCCATTCAAGTTTCGTTTTTTGTGGGTTGGAAATGTTCCTCGTGGATTTCATTGTCAGTTGAAAACGATGTTTTACCTATATGTTGAATAACAACGTAAGATTCGTTGGTAGAAAATATCTGTCCCTTGCTCCAACGTTGGATTACGTCATTTTTCCTCCGGTTGACCCCAGATGACCTCGTCGAAATGAAGAGTCAAATCCGGAATGGAAAAGATATGCAATCCATGTATTGACAAAACATGATTGTAGATTGGAATATGAATTTTTTTTTTTTTTTTTTTTGGAATGCACTGTACATGTAAACAATTTAACACAACACATAGCTTGAGAGTTATAATCATTTATCGATATTTTTTATGAATTTCAGTTGATCTTTTGGGGCAAATATTTTCAGTATTTAAAACTGTTTGAATACGGAAAATATCGGCAAAAACTATGCTAGGCCATGCCTTCTTTGTCAATCAGCACCTCAAAATATTGCAAAGAAGTCAACATCTACAAAACTGTTAAGCTCATACCAATTCCTGTACTAAGCAATAGTGAATTTCAAGATTTACTAACAAGAGGAAAGCTGTCAATGTGACAGCAAACCGGGTTTTCTTTTACATGGACAGTATATCTTACACATAAGTTGACCCTGAATATCTGAAATGTACTTATAATTTTCATTAATTTTCAATGTTAAACCTTCCACCAAAGTAGCCTATTTCTGAAAGTTCAGCAACTTAGATTTTAATCAAAAAGGAAAATAAACGTACTGTGCACACCTCTGATACAGGTACAAATGATCTGCATTATAAAAACTTCCTGTCTCAAATACTGTAGGAGATTTGCTCCAAACAAAGGGGGTACCCTATTGTTAAAAATTTGACGTAAAAATGACTAAGTTCCACAACTGATATTTTTGACATAAATTATCAAAAATCAAAATCAAAGTATCATGCACATTTTTTATATATGTACATTTGATCTGCGAAATAAAAACTTCCTGTCTCAAGTACTGCAGGAGATTTGCTCCGGACAAAGGGGGTACCCTATTTTTAAAATTTGACGTAAAAATGACTAAGTTCAACAACTGATATTTTTAAGATTATCAAAAATCAAAATCAAAGTATCATGCACACCTTTGATATATATTTACATTTGATCTGCAAAATAAAAACTTCCTGTCCCAAATAAAGTAGGAGATTTGCTCCGGACAAAAGGGGGTACCCTATTTTTAAAATTTGACGTAAAAATGACTAAGTTCAACAACTAATATTTTTGACATAAATTATCAAAAATCAAAATCAAAGTATCATGCACACCTTTAATATATGTACATTTCATCTGCAAAATAAAAACTTCCTATCTCAAATACTGTAGGAGATTTTAAGCTCCNGATTTTTCCGATGGAAAACCCGGTTAAAAATTGATTTTCGTTTTTTTTTAAATTTGTTCTAGCAATTATTTAGTTAAAGGATAAAGATTCATTGAAGTTTTGTTTCTACTTCAAGTATTGTCTCCAATGATAGACTCGCCCACAAGTGACCTTGTCCATTATTGTGAAAAAAAGTTTTCTTCGGATTAGAAAAAGACTCCATTATTCTATATGTCTTTATACTTCAACATAACAATGCACGGAAAGAAAAGTTCATTTTCATGGATATTTTCCATCTTTAGATTGGATTCCATGTTGGCCTAAAGGTTATGGTTCACGCCCTACTTTATAAAAAACAACAAAACGGGTAAATTACACTTTCAATCGCTCATGAAAAGATTTTTGAATTTAACTTCTGCAGATAACACTGTGTTCGTAAACTCTGGATTCAATAGCTAATACATTTTGCCTCTATTGTATTGCATAAGACTGATATGTTAATGTTATCGGGCTTTTGACATCTGTGTACCGTAAAATATAATTTCCTGAGCAAGAATATTTAGCAGAGGGATGAGTTAGCGTTTGCGAAGCTTTTTAAAGCATGATTCCATCGTTCCTTGCAGCTCTTATGACGTCATGAAGTAAACATGAAAGCTCTGCAGGATATATCAACGATATCGATCCAGTTGCGATATTTTCTGATATATATTTTATCTGTTTGTGTAATGTAATTATGACTCTGTTTTAAATATCCAGGCGGAAAGAGAAAATGAAACAGATGTTTATTTTCATCCTTTTGTTTTCTTGAGAAATGATGAAAAAGGGGTAATATCTCCGAAATGTTTGCAGAATCGCTTGGTATATCAAGTTCAAATTCTGGTGTATTCCGGTCAACCGGATATGGCTATTGCAGAGGAACTCTGAAGGCTGATATAACGCCTGAGAACAAAATACCAAAGATAGTGCAAATAGCGTTTCTGCATATGACCAATCTCTTCAATGCAAATCAAGAAATATATAGGTAAAAAAATATAGGAAGACCAGAAGACTAGAAACCTAAATTTTGTCAAATCAGCTGAAAGATAAGAAATAACGAGAAAACAAATCAAAACCGAGAGCATAACTTCACTAGAGACAGAGTCATGTTAGCGGGAGATACTCCTTAGTTGTAGCATATTTTATGAAGTCTAAATATTGCAAGTTTCCTGATAAAATGGGGTTTCGGGTCAGCAACGAAGTACTGACCTCTAGGTTGATAAATACCCTCAAGGACTAACAGTCCACCAGATTATCGGAATGACGATAATGTATAAAATAGATACCTTCAGCATTAAACAGTGTAAATCTAATTTGTGTTTTTATTAAGTTATTTTCTTTATATTAGTGTTCAATTTATTTGTCGTCTTACTATTAGAACATGTTGTACCATCACTTTGTAACAGATAGCCGTAATCACATAAACAAACCCTTGTCGTAGTTCCAATTGGTTGACAAATTTTCTGACATCCACCATTTTTAATTGTACAATTATCTGTAGAACAAAATAAAAAGGCTAGATTTGTGAAATAAAGTATCTTCAGAAAGAAAAATAAAACCTAAAACATACCAAACTAAAGGTTATTTCAGAAAAGGATAAATTAAAGAGGTTTTTTTCACATCGGCCGGCTTTATATGAAATGCACTGGAAAATTTAAAGTTGTTAAATGTATTTTGACCGCATAGCATAACATGAAGTTGTTATATGTATTTTGACCGTGCTTTTAACAGAGCAGGACATGCTTACACTTCCGGAGCACCTGATGTCACTCTCAGTGTCACTGGAGTTTACACTGTGAGTGCCTTTGTTTTGAATGTTGTGATTTCTATTTCTGTGCTTTACATCTGTCTAACGTCATCGTTTTCTGTGTCTAACGTCATTGTTTTCTGTGTCCTCATTTTTGTCATATCTTTGGACTTCGATTTTTGTAAATTCCACTCCTTTGTTCCTTCGGCATTCTACTGCCATTGTTACTGTATATAGAGGCCATAATTCTTATAAGGTTTAAAAAGCTTGAGATCAAGCTAAGGAGGTGTATAATAACGACATTTGAGTCTCACGATCTATTCAATTAATCATGAGAAACCAGATGAGATTGACCCCATCGACCAAGTGCGAATCGACGCGATCAAAACTTTTGTTAAAACAATATATGCGATTGCTGAAAAAGTCATTATCACTGTCGTAAACATTATTGATTTTATGACAGTAATAATTGCTTTATCGGAATCGCATCTATTGTTAAGACTCTGATAATGATCCCATCGATTCGCACTTGGTCGATAGTGCTGACCAAATAGATTGCTTATGAATGAGACCGGGTGTGTCGACAGGGGGAAATTATATACCAAAATAAATATCTTAACAATACAGTCTAAAGCGTTGTTCCATTTCTTTGTTATACCATGTATTTGTAGAGACTTTATCTCATGTGCATTTACTCCATTTCCCTTCATTGCATATTTTAAACGTAATTTTCTAAAGGAACATTTAGTTTCACAGATATTATACGTCATCACAACAGACATTCGATGAAAGACATATTACCAGAAAAAATGGCATGGGACGAGAAATTCACACCTGGATTTCATGAATTTATACTTTTCATTTTTATTAATGGTCGAAACGTCAGAACAGAATGTGCCTTTCAAAATTTTAGCATAATTTATAAATTAGATAGAAATTTTCAATCACTGGCTTTTCTTGCCTCACTTGTGAGGCCCGTCATGGGTTTGTTGATTACCTGATTATCAGGGTATTTTTTTAATGATTATTTGATTACGAGAGCATTTATTTAATGATTATTTGATTATTAGCTTGCATTTTTATATATTTTTTGATTACTAAGCCAAAAATTTATTGATTACCAAGGTAAACATTTTATGATTATTTGATTACCAAGGCAAAAATTTAATGATTATTTGATTCCTAGGACTCCCCCCTCCCCCCATGAGGAACCTCACTTGTTTGCTTTTTTTGTTTCTTGAATAAACAATGAAAGGATATGAAATAAAAACACATGAGACAAAGTCTCTACAACATGGTAAAGCCAAAATAATGGTATAATGCTTTAAATATAGATTACACCACAAGATCCAGTTCATTACCATATTTTATCCACTAGAGATAGTTAAATTTTAAAACTTTAATTGCGAGGCTTGCCGAGCATTTTAAAATTTTTAAATTTAACTATCGAGAGTGGATAAAATATTGTAATAATCGGGATGAAGTGGTGTAATCTTTTTCTCTAATGATCAATAATATACACCGAGAATTGTATTCCGAATAGATTTAGCGGGAAATAGCACGGGGCTTTATTCAACATACGTTGAATAAAGAAAATTTATCTAACGGGTCAAAACCGGTTTAAACTTGACATATCATTAGAGAATTATTATTATTCATCTTGAAGTTGCAATGCTGCCTTCAACAATGTTCTTTGCTAATACCTAAAAGTTTTTTTTTGGCCAGAGTTTCTCACTTGTAGTGTCCATTGTTTAGGGCGAATGATCAGTTATTAATTTGTGATGCGTCTATTATCTATTATTTTGCGCATGTTTTAATCGTTTCAATATTTGTTTAGATGTTTTTAGTATATCTTTTCATACTTCTTAATAATTTTTTTTTTCTGTCATTATTGGAGAAAAAAAAATATTCCCTGGTATTTATAACTTATATATTCCTGTTTATTTTTATAATCACAACTCTTACTCAGAAGAGCTTTTACATGAAGCCTTGTATATAGAATACGCAGCTCAATGAACGGCTGACCGAAAACGGTAACAACATGAACAAGTTTTGCGCCATTTAATTGGACAAAACATTATCTTTTCATTATCAAGACATAACAGCAATTATCAAATAATTGCAATGCAAGTAATTACTGTCACTGGAAAAAACGGATAGAAGGTAAAGTTACATAGATACAAAGGAATTGTAGAAATAACTGTGGAAACATAAATATTTTAAAATTAGCTTAGTTAAGGATGTTCGCTGTTCAATTCTAAAATAACAAGGATTTTAATTAAATGTGATTTTTGGTTAGAAAATTGAAAAAGAAGTAATTCAGGCCAAAAAAATTGATAGGTTACCGATGTAATTTTTGAGATACAAGTGTTTCAAAAAATGGCGGGAAACTGAACTCCTCTGTATTTTTCATAGGTTTAACATGAACAATGTTTATTCAATAATGAATGTGGCAAAATAACACCAATTGAATAAAATTTTGTCAGAATGCATTAAAAGATGTATAAAATGAAATTATGGAAAAAAATAGGGGGTCACCAGGCAAAAAGTAATAAAGGTTTTAAATAGATAAAACCAGAGAAATCCGAAAATCTGACAGGAATACATAAACACGACCAGCGAACATCCTTAAGGAGCTTATAAAATTGCTGAAAAACGTCAAACCGTAACAAAACCGAAACTGGATCTGTTAATCCTCTTGTAAAAACCATATACCAGATTGCAAATTATATTATGTGATATGACATTTCAAGATTAAAGATGTTTTGAGTCCTGTTCGAATACGTACATAAACACCCCTTAAACCATCTTTCAAATTACGTTTTGTCCCAATCTTATCCTTTCACGATTGTGTCATGGGGTTGGTAGTCCACCTGCATTGGTATGTTCATATACTTTAGGGGTAAGGGAGGGAAAGGGGAGGTTTGTTGCCCATTATACTGTTTTACCCTTTCACTGGCCTTTGCTGGTGCCGGTAAAAATTCAGACTGTCCCGAGTTCGTTGTTTACGTTTGTCTATTGTGTTATTTTCCTGAGTAGTTCCATGGCAGATTTTGGTATGTAATTAAAATTTTAAACCATTGTAGAGACAAAAAATGTATTTCTTGCTATCTATTTTTATTTAAAAGATCAGAAGACGGAAACTCGCTAATAATAATAATAATGATAATAATAATAATAATCTTAATTTCAGAAAGGTTACACAGTTAGTAATACCTGAGACCCTCGCAAGTTAAAATAATTACAAATAAACAATAAAATACATTTCACAATACTTGGTCTAGCATACAATGTAAGAACTTTAATTGTTCAGAGTCACATTTAACAAATATTCTTTAATTTTGCACTTGCAGGAATGAATATTAGGTGCAACACGAATAGATTTGGCAGATCATTCCACAAAGATGGTCCATAAAAGATTTTTAAACTATTCCAATTTTGGTTTTGGGAAAGAAAGGTTGCCTTGCATAACATTTCGAAGAGAATTGTATTCTTTATGAGATATAATTGAATTTATCAACAAGATATGTAAAGATGTGTATGAAGTATTCTGATATCCATGCAATAATTTATAAAATATCGAATCCATATTCTCAATTATTGACACTGAAAAGGGCTGGGTCAAGATTAAAAAAAAACGACAAGAAAAGATGTAACTTTCTATAAAACAATCCAACCTGAACTAAACTCAAATTGAATAGACCAAGGATAGCCGATAATTAAAAAGACGTGATTGTCTAAAACTTGAGAGATGTACAAATGCTTTTCAAACTTTCACCTTGGTTCTGTTTGATGGTTAGAGTGGTAACATGCATCATGGATTTTAATTAGTTTGTCTATGGGTTAGAAAATGACAATAACCGATCAGCAACTCAACGGACATTTCAACATCATATTTGAACTGGCTGTATGACGGGTGCCATGAGTGGAGCAGATCATGCTTACCCTTCCGGAGCACCTAATGATACATCAGTTTTTATAGGGGTTTACACTGCTAGTGCTTTAGTTATGTGACGTTCTTCTTCATTTTTGTTTACTTGTTTTGTCTTGGTCATAATTCGTGTTTGATATGAAATGCCGTGATTTTGGATTTATGATTTTAGAATCCCCCTTTCCTCGTTCTTGCTGCCGATGTTTAGAAGTTTAATGTCTCGGAATCACATACGGATTATTTTGTCGTAAAGGAGAAGAAAATAATTCAATGTTTAGAATTTCTTTGTCGTAAGCATCCAATGTGGTCAAAGTTGATGCAAAATTATCATTATTCTAACTATTGACGATTTGTGATAGTATAAAATCTCGTTCGATGCAGACATAAATACGTCTTCTTNTATGCCGAACTCTATGTGCTCTATGAAATTCGAAATTGTCCCTCCAGAATAGTTAACTTTGTAATCAACAATACAGTTGTTTAAATACTGACAAATTCATAATGTTAAAAACATTCATATATGTACCGCAAATGTAAAGGGGCTCCGTGATAAAGGAAAAAGACTTAAATTTTATCAATGGATGAAAAATAAAAAATGTCAAATACCTTTATTGACTCGATGAGTGCCCTGTGGTTGTTTAAATGTTGTGATCGTCTTCTGTCGTCTTTTTGTCGGGCAGTGGATGACAGCGATTGTAAAAATACTTCGCCAGTTAACTTTGAGTTTGTTGACGATCCCGCATCCATGGATCATTAGGATAAAAAAGCATGGATGTAGCGTTGCTCGACAATAAGCAATGAATTCCGCTCAAACCGGTGCTAGGGGCCGTCTTGAACTTGCTATGAGGTATGATTAAAGCTCATTGTTGAAGGCCTCATGGCGACATCAAGATGAAGAACAACAATAAAAGCGTTGTTCCATTGCTTATTTACCATGTATTTGTAGAGACTTTGTCTCATTTGCATTTACTCCATATCCCTTCATTGATAAGAGACTCATTTTGATACAGATTTGGAAAATACTTCAGCAACAGAATGCAATTTTCGTTTTCATTTTAGCCATGGTTCTAAATCATCAAAAGGGGTTGCGATTTTGATTGACAGTAATTTACAATATGAAATTATAGACCAGTATAAAGACAATGAAGGTAGATTAATTTTATTAAATATAGAAATTGAGAATATAATATAATCGTTGATTAACATATACGGACCAAATAATGAAACTGAAAGAAATGCCTTTTACAGGAAATTGAATGATTTTGTAAATAAGAATTCCGTAGGTACCTTAATTGTAGGGGGGATTTTAACGACACTTTATCAGAAATTGATAGGAAAAGGACACACGTCACTAAAAAAAGTAAAAAGCCTGTAAATAATTTAAAAAGATTTATAAAATCCAATAAATTAATTGATATTTAGAGATATTTAAATCCCCCAAAACAGCATTATACTTGGAGAAGAGTGAACCCTTCTCAAGCTAGCAGAATTGATTTTTTCCTCATACAAAAAGACTTCACGCCAAATATCAAATCATGTGATATAAGACCGATTATAATTAGATTTACCGATCACAAAACAGTTTCTTTGAAAATACAAAGTGCTCCTGCAGAAAGTAAAGGACCAGGTTATTGGAAGTTAAATAACTCAATCCTAGATGAAAAGAATATACACAACATATTGAAAATTTGATACATAAATATAAAAATTTAATCGAGCAAAATAAATACGATTCTAGGCTTTTATGGGACATTTTAAACGTAGAAATCAAAGATTGTAGCATAAAATATTGTAGGAAAAGATCGAAAAATAAAAACAATGAAATTAAAAATTTGGAAAAACATGTGTCAATTTTATTAGAAAAATACAATGAAAACGAAAACGTCGACCTTCAAAAACGAATTTCGGAAACGGAAACTAAATTAGAAAAACGGTACGAATATAAAGCCAAAGGAGCACAAATACGATAAAGGCAAATATGGATAGAAAAGGGGGAACGAAATAACTCTTATTTTTAGGACTAGAAAAAACAAGACAGACTAAAAAAAACATATTAAAACTAAAGGATGAAAAAGGAAATATTGTTACTGATCAAGCCGAAATCCTAAAAATAGAAAGGAACTTTTATTAAAATCTTTACTCAAACGATACAATTAATGTACAAAAACCTACCAATTATATAACTAATACAACCATTAATCATAGACTAATGGAAGAGGAAAGTCACTTATGTGATAGATATGTCACTTTAGAGGAAATTTTAAGTTCTTTCGACAACTTGAAAACAAATAAAAGTCCAGGAACAGAGGGACTTACTACAAATTTCTATGAAAAATTCAAAGAAATGCATTAGTAAATATATTTAATCAAAGTTATGAAAAAGGACAACTTCCCTTTTCTCAAAGACAAAGTCTACTTAATTTAATCTACAAAAAAAATGATCCCTTGGCTTTATCAAATTATAGACCTATTTCGCTTTTGAACTCTGATTATAAAATTCTTTCGTACACGCTCGCAAATAGATTGAAAAAGGTAATGAATTCAATTATTTATTTCGATCAAACCGGATACATGAAAAACAGATTTATTGGTTTCAATTTGAGAGAAATAGAAGACATCATCGATTACTCTGAAAGGTTTAATGTGGAAGGTGCAATACTATTCATCGATTTTTCAAAAGCATTTGATACTTTACGATGGGATTTCATATACGAAACGTTGCAACATTTTGGCTTCGAACATTCATTCATTGAGTGGATTAAAATCTTATATACAAATATTTATAGTTCAGTATATAATAATGGCTGGATGTCGGAGCCCGTCGAGCTCCAAGGTAGTGTCCGACAAGGGTGTCCGTGCTCTTCTTTGATTTTTGTAATCGCGGTGGAAATAATGGCTAATAGACTACGTAGTAATGCTATTATTAAAGGGATTGAAATTAAATATAACGGGAAGACACATAGTCTTAAAATATCACAATTAGCAGACGACACAACTTTATTTTTGAGATCTAAAAATGACATACTTTTAGCTCTCAACGAAATTGAAATATCTGGTACGTTTTCGGGATTGAAATTAAACAAAAATAAAACAGAAGGTATTTGGTTAGGTAAGCAAAACACAGTAAAGACAAAGTCGGAGATATAAGTTTTACTAGTAAACCAGTCAAAGTTTTGGGATTGTATATTGGGTTAAACAAGAATGACTGTGAAAAAAGGAATTGGGAAAATAAGCTTGAAAAAGCCAAAAACCTTATGAAATCATGGGTGAAAAGAAATTTGACAATATTAGGGAAAATTTTAATAGTAAAAACTTTAATAATTCCAATTTTTACTTTTATTGCAAGTGTAGCAACCATAAACAAAAAATACGCTAATGTACTGTGAAAGTACTATTGTTCGTGGGGTTCCAATTTTCGTGGATTTCGTGGTTGGCTAAAACCACGAAATTAAGATCCCAACGAAATGCATTTTTTTCCATTGAGATTTAATACATAGTTATTGGAACCACGAATTTAAGTACCCACGAAATAGCAATTTTAATGAAAACCACGAAAATTGATGTCCACGAATAAAAGTACTTCCACAGTACTTGAAAAGGATTTTTTTAATTTATCTGGAATGATAAACCAGATAAAGTCAAAAGACAAACTATGATTTCGGATTATAAAGAAGGGGGTCTTAAGATGATCGATTTAAAAAATTATTTTCTATCACTGAAAGTAAAATAGATTGACAGATTATTGGAATC
>MJUU01046625.1:14244-33366 GCA_002080025.1 Modiolus philippinarum | reverse complement strand
AAGTCATGACCATTACAATCTACAATATTTCCTTTAAAATGCCTTTACCCAAGTCATGACCATTACAATCTACAATATTTCCTTTAAAAAGCCTTTACCCAAGTCATGACCATTACAATCTACAATATTTCCTTTAAAATACCTTTACCCAAGTCATTGCCATTACAATCTACAATATTTCCTTTAAAATGCCTTTACCCAAGTCACGACCATTACGATCTACAATATTTCCTTTAAAATGTCTTTACCCAAGTCATGACCATAACAATCTACAATATTTCCTTTAAAATGCCTTTACCCAAGTCAATGCCATTACAATCTACAATATTTCCTTTAAAACGCCTTTACCCAAGTAATTATCATGACAATCTACAATATTTCCTTTAAAATGTCTTTACCCACGTCATGACCATTACACAATCTACAATATATCCTTTAAAATGTCATGACCATTACAATCTACCATTTTTCCTTGAAAAACGCCTTTAGCAAAGTCATGATCATTACAATCTACAATATTTCCTTTAAAATGCCTTTATCCAAGTCATGACCCTTACAATCTACAATATTTCCTTTAAAATGCCTTTACCCAAATCATTACCATTACAATTACAATATTTCCTTTAAAACGCCTTTACCCAAGTCATGACAATTACAATCTACAATATTTCCTTTAAAATGCTTTTATCCAAGTCATGACCATTATATTTTACAATATTTCCTTTAAAATGTCTTTATCCAAGTCATGACCATTACAATCTACAATATTTCCTTAAAAACGCCTTTACCCAAGTCATAACCATTACAATCTACAATATTTCCTTTAAAATGCCTTTACGCAAGTCATGACCATAACAATCTACAATATTTCCTTTAAAACGCCTTTACCCAAGTCATGACCATTACAATCTACAATATTACCTTAAAACTGCCTTTACCCAAGTCATGACCATTACAATCTACAATATTTCCTTTAAGATGCCTTTACTCAAGTCATGAACATTACAATCTACAATATTTCCTTTAAAACGCCTTTACCCAAGTCATGACCATAACAGTCTACAATATTTCCTTTAAAATGCCTTTACCTAAGTCATGACCATTACAATCTACAATATTTCCTTTGAAATGCCCTTACTCAAGTCATGACCATTACAATCTACAATATTTCCTTTAAAATGCCTTTATCCAAGTCATGATCATGACCATTACAATCTACAATATTTCCTTTAAAACGCCTTTACCCAAGTCATGACCATTGCAATCTACAATATTTCCGGTGGTTTTGCACTTGCATTGTCTTTTTGTCTTTTTGATTTCGGCTCTTGACAAATCTGTTCGGTAATTTTATTATAAACCCCAATTAAAAACCGTTACACAATATTTAACATCCCCACGGGGATATTGATGGCTAGAAACAATTACCAGAGTTTAAAAATGTGATGAACATGAGGTTCCATAGACCCTATAGGGCACACATGTAGAAAATAAACTGTAACGTATCATTTATGATTTAATTTTTTTATGTGACAGGTAGTACTAGTCAGCAGTTAGCATTTTGAATCGAATGAATAAGTAAGTAATCCATGGACGATGGCAACATCGGAGACACTAAGAAACAAGGACTTGGGTACGGGGCAAACAATAAAAATGAAGACACATACAGATGAGCAACATGGACCAAAAAAATTATGGGTTAGATCAGGAGTACCGATAGAGTAAGTATCCGTTGCTTCTTATAATACACACGCCGTGTTGAACATGTCAACTCCGGTAGTAAGTCAAATCTGGAAGAGGAAAAAAAGACTTTTTCGAGTTAATTTCCTTTTTGAATTTCGTTAGGTGGGTTTGACAAGGTGCCACCATTGTGTGCAGGTTATGCTTATGTTAGCATGATGGCTCCATTTTAAAAAAGGGGATGACTAAGGACGTAAGAACGAGGCAAATTCCAATAGGACAGTGAGAAAAGGGTGGGGTTGGTCACTTCCCAAAGAACAAAACATTTTGGCATGAACGATCCAAGTTTGAAACCATTGAGTATCTAATTTTAGTGCATTTTCATTGATTTAGCTTTTGTTTGTTGAACGGTAAAACCCAAATTTTATTTCATTTCAGTTTTTTTTTTTTAAATCACAGAGGATTTCACAAAATTCTAAAAGGGAGAATTAATAGCCCATAGACACCTTACATTTGTAAGCCATACAAAGGCTATCGAATTATTGGAGCCATGTTAGATGTGCCAAACAGCTTAGTGACAATCAGTATTTAATAATACATTAGATAAAATTGAGGTTAGGACTCATGCTCCAAACAGCTACATTGGTTTCATTGTTCATATTGTTCAAATAAGAATAGTTACCTTGTAAAGCAATTAATGGTAAATTTATGATATCTGTCTGATTGCGTTTATAATAATGAGTTGCTACTTAAGATGATTTGTCGACCGTATTCTCAACAGACTAGAACAATGAAATACAGATAATAATTAATTATTTGAAAATTAAAATTAAACTCACATCTCATGAGATTAGGAATCCACAACTTTAGTTAAATAATTCATGTATTCACTTACGATACAATTTATGTATGACAGGTCCTAAAATTTTGGATATAAATCATAGCAATGATTAAACCAATTTTATTAATCCCTTGAACATATATTTGAAAGATGTTTTGCAGACAAAATGTTAGGAAGAATGTTATCAGTCCGAAGCTCAGTGATTCATTTTATAAACTGGAAAAAAGTAACAATAATACCATTTTACATGGCATTAATTCTTTATTTGAACGAAATAACACACCTGATGTGGCTGAAAGAAAGAAAGAAAAGATTGATTCCACGCCTGGCAAGAAGATTTTGAAAGCTTTGGCAGTATTTGGTAGCAACACGTCGATGCATGGTTTCAAATTTGTTGTTTCAACAGGGATACAGTCTTTCAAAAGGTAAGACAATAAACATACACATTTTTGTTTTGTCCTATTCCCTTAATTTAAGAGTAAAATTATCAGCACATGATATTTCCAGGATACTTGAACATTCTCTTAGTAATGAAACTTATTTAATAATATTAACTACTATTATTTAATAACACACGTTGAGCTGCTTTCGTGGCAGACAAAAACATCCCATTATTTGGTGTGTGGCATAAATCACCCAAATTATAAATAATGTCCGGTGTTGCAATTGAATTTAGGCAGGTACTTGAGAAGATTCTAAATAAACCGTTAAAAGTTGAATTAGATCTTGAGTAAATCAGATAGCTAATTTTCAAAACATCACGATTGACCTGGCACCGAATTAAAACACAAATGCTGACAAAGAAGAAAACCCTAATAGATGTATGCATTAAAGAACTAAAGACAGAGCTTTTAGAGCGTTTTTAAATCAGAATTTAAGGCAGTAGACCTAGGTTGAGGGAGATAAATCTTTTAATTCCTAAGGCATTGGAAACAGTCAGATTCATCGATGCTTTTAGAGCATTTCTGTAAAAAGAAAAAGAATCATCTATGGTACTTAAAGGCTTACAATACATTTATGAAACTGATGTAAATAAACAAATTGGGTGAACTTATTAAATGGTCTTTTAAATTTTCGGGTCTTCAATTTATTTGCTGCAACAAAAAGCAAGGATTTTTCTCCAATATCTCTTACAACAATTATTGCTCGTGGACATGTGATGGTATGATTAAGGCACTGAATCTCTTGCTAGACAACATTTATGTTCGTTTCGGCACCATTGTTTATCATCAGGTCATTGGAATCCCCATGGGTACTAATTGTGCACCTCTCAATGCAGATCTTTTTCTGTTCTGTTACGAACGGGAATTCATGAAAAAAATACAAAATGGAATTGTACCAAATAGTGATAAACTTATTTCTATTTTCAATGATAATAGCAGGTATATTGACGATATCCTTACTGTTGACAATGCCCAGTTTTTAGCTTATGTTGACACCATTTACCCACAACAATTGAAACTAAATAAGGCAAACAATGATTCTAAATACTGCCCTTTTCTGGATCTAAGCATCACCATTGACTCTGGTATAATAAAAACTAAAGTTTATGATAAAAGGGATGATTTTGATTTTACAATTACTAATTTCCCCTTTCTTGACAGCGACGTTCCCCTAGCTCCATCCTACGGGGTGTATATATCTCAGCTTGTACGATTCGCTCGCATTTGTTCCACCCTTGATGATTTTAATGAGCGTAACCTTACTTTCACATCCAAACTTTTACAACAAGGTTACAGATTTCATAAATTATTAAATACTTTTAAGAAGTTTTACAGAAGATATGAACATTTGATATCTAGATATGACGTGACTAACAAACAGCTAATTACAAAGGGCATTTCTCATCCTCGATTTTATTGAAATTTTGTTAAAAAATGTCAAAAACTGATAAATACTCCAGAAAAACTGAGACGTAACTTACATTCTTTACGTAATAGTGGATATCGACGAGATATTCTGAACAAATCCGTTAAATTGGCTTTGGATTCAAGTGACCTGAAGACTTTACATATATACTGGCCTCTCACTGATACTGCCGATGTCTACTGAAGTACATGAAGACTCTTTACGAAACCCTTCGATGAGTTTTGAGTTTGATTTTTCTTCCGTAGTGCGACCGTGTTTTACCAGCAGACTAGATTCCTTGAGAGAGCCGGCAGTTTAACGGCGAGCACTCTTTGACCCTTCTTTCAAAATTACGTTTTGTCTTATGCTTTTTTGTTCCAAGATAATGGTCATTGAGTTAGTAGTCTACCTGTATTGGGTTTTATTCGCATGTTTATGATAATATAGGGAAACGGGATAGAGAAAAGGG
This sequence comes from Modiolus philippinarum, assembly GCA_002080025.1. Classification (NCBI taxonomy): domain Eukaryota; kingdom Metazoa; phylum Mollusca; class Bivalvia; order Mytilida; family Modiolidae; genus Modiolus; species Modiolus philippinarum. Next base: position 28,531 of record MJUU01046625.1, on the reverse strand, counting down.
AGGTTTGGGTACCCATAAACCGGTTTAACCCTACCACTGGCTTTTGCTAGTGCCGGTACCAAGTCCGGCTATCCCGAGTTCCTATCGTTATTTATGTTTGTCTCTTGTTTTCATTAATGTTTTTCTGGTGCAGTTTGCTTGTAAATTGTGGCATGTGATTGTAGTTCCTGGCCATTGTAGATGTTTGCTGTTTTCCTGTTTTTGTAATACACCTTGTTTTAAGAGTTATGTCCATTAATCTAGGTCTACTTCCCTAAATATTTAAACCTTTTGAATTAACGGTTTTGGAACAGCACCTTAAAGTAAAAGACAAACGGGATGGGGACTTTTTGGTAGTTGTACGGTCCTTCTGCAGATAAATCAATCAGGTGATACTTGTCAACCAAGAGAAAAAACCAACATCATATCGTAACTACAGGCCTAGGAAATAAAAATTCGCTTTTGAGCATTTCTACAACTTATATGTCTCTTCAGCTCGGATTGAAATTTTCGTTTCTCGAAATTTAACTACACGACAATTGTATTTACTTGACGTCCATCGTTGTTCGGTGTCCGTCGAATCTTCTCTTTTCAAACCAATTAGCAAATAAAAACCAAATTTGCACAAAAATTGTGTTCGAAGAGTTAGAAGACGCAACAACATGGCTGCCGTGTCTAAAAAAAGAATGTAAGGTTTGGATATATATAGCGATTTATATACATTTAATTATTTAAAAAAGGATCAGACATGTCATTTAAGTTCGAATTGCAAAAATCATTTACAATACTATTTTATCTTCAATATTAAAGTTTTGACGAATTGTTAATATGAGGAAGGTGCAACCTTAAAAGCGAGCTAAGAATAAAGGAGAGACTCTCAAATGACTGTATTCCTCACAGACCATAAACGACATCATATAGACATCAGTTTCAGATATCATTATGGCATAAATTTCTTATCAGGGTCCGATGAAAAACTTCTTTTCCCATTGGTGGATATTTTGAATTTTGAGCAGCCCTGATGGACACAAATTTTGAAGGGATCTCCCAAAGTTTATTGTAACCAAGTTTGGTTCCAATTTGATCAGTAGTTTAAGAGAACAAGTCTTTAAATGAATTTCCATGACGGAACAAATGTTAAATTTTTTGCCCTGCTGGTGGCTATCTTGGATTGGATGCAGACCTATGCAATGGATAAAATTATTAAAGGGAACTGGTAGCCAAGGAGCATTGTGACAAAGTTTTGTTCCAATCGGTCCAGTGGTTTCATTGGAGTTTCTTTGAATGAAAAAGGGGGATAGAAGGGGTTTCTCAGAGGTGCCGTCCCAAAATATAACTTCTTAGTGATGAGGTCAAATATTTTGAATTTTATCTTTTGTGCAGCATTAGCTGCATGAAACATTGAGCTTTTATGGAATTTGTGTCGATAGTTTTTTTTTTTAAAGTTCATACCATAGATATGCACATACAAAAAATGGCACAATGATAATAATAAGATCTAATAAAATCTCATGTTATGTCTTTGTTTCTTTGTTTTTCCGACGTTGCCATTCAGCGGTCCTTGGATTGTTCTTTTTGGTTCTCACATACTCTAAAGTTCCGCAGCACCCCTACCATATACTGTCATCCAAATGATTGTATGTCAAATCGAATCCTTCCCTGTAATTTATAGTATGGAACTTGTTTTTTTTAAATTGTACATAATTTTTATCGGACTTTACATACTGAAATTACTGGAAGTAAAGGTAAAGGTAAGATATTACTGGTTTTGAAGATGAAGTTTGTATTGTTAGAGACGTTTTATTTAATTATTTTCATTACCCTTTTCACCCTGAAGTATTTGTTTGCGGATGATATCTCCAATGTAAACGTTTTTACATGCCAAAAGCTGCTAGTATTTCATTTCGAATATTCATAGTCAGCAATTTCTTATTTTGTAAACAATTGTGATTATTTCTTTGTGTACATAGTGTTTGTATATTTTATTTATGTTTTTATAATAGTTTCTTTGTAATTCTGTTTGGAAAATGTTAGAATTGCTCTAATTTCTATTTTGTTTTTACATGCTTTATGTATTTAATGCGAGATGAAAGTTTAATAAAATATTCAATTTAGGGGATAATCGTTTTATTCTCAGGGGGTCTGACATTTTTTTTAGTTTTAAAATAGACATTCAGTCCCGAATAAAAGTTAAAAACAATTATTCTTGCATACACCTTCTTGCAATCAGACTCTACTTAGAGTATGGTAAAAATTTGAAAATAAATATTAATTCCCTTAAGTGTTTGAAAAAAAATCTGACTCTTAAATTTTCAGAAATAAGGCACCGGCCATTGAGATATGTGCAACTTGAAGTCCTTCAAAAAATACTTAGTGCTACCTGGATAAATTACAAAGCAGTGGAAATATGTATAGTGTTGGTTTGGAAAGAAATTGAATTCATTGTATCCGAATAACGTTTTATTTTATTGGCAATGGCGATGTGAGACCTAACAAGTCTGTTCAAGTCTCCTAAATACACTCATCCATTCAGTGAAAAAAATTCAAATTTACACTCAATCCTATTCATAATTCACGATCTCAATATGATATTTATCACCAGTTGTCATCTCAGAATGCATTGCAATCTAAACAGCACTTCAGTTCTTTGATTTTATGTAGTTGTCGGTCCTTGAAGTGTAGGTGTACTGTGCATTTCCGGTGTAGCAGACGCTTTGACAATTGACAACTTTCACAATCATTTGAGCATTATGATGTTTTAAAGCGTAATGCCATTTAATTTGAAAGTTTTCAGTCAAATATACACGATTATGGGAGCGTTAAAACGAAAGCGATATCCTAATTTCAAGGTAGGACATTTTATCATCACCTTTGAGTTCACTCGAGTCGTTAGATGGACATATATTTGATAAATGATTGCATGCATGTGTGTTACCGAATGCATGTTTTGGCTAACTTTATAGCAACTTAAAGCTATCAGTCATGAGATCTTCGTTCGCCGTTCAGTTTGTTTATTTAATTTATTTGCTCCATGCTAATTTTAACGTTTCTATCAATGCAGATCGTTTCTCATGTAGTTGGCTTTATTTAGAACATTAATTGAAAGGGAAAAGTGACACTTGAAATAAACAAACCGATAGATTGATTGAAATGACATTGACATTTTTTTAATGATCGGGACGAACGCATAATTGAAATGTTCTAAAAAAACACAAAGGATTATGGGAACCAGGTCGCCATGTTGGATGAATAGTCACGCGAGAGTCGGCGATGTTTGACGAAAGATTTGAACAGCGTCAAATGATATCTATTTATAGCTATGATCTATTAATAGCTATTTCTAAATGATTATTTTTTACCATATTTCTACCATAAAGAGCGATCTTATCGTCAAATCAGAGCGATTTTCAAATATTTTGGAATACAGACTAAGTTAAAAATGCAAAAATGTTCAGCATGTCAAAATTACATTTTATCTTCACAATCGAAATTGTTATGGAAAAAATTGTCCTATTATTGATTTGTAATTAATAATAATAAAAATATTTCGGAGAGAGGTATAAATGATCAACATATAAAAGCTCTAATGTCGAAGTTGTGCAACATTCCCTTATAGGAGTGATTGCCATTTTTGTTTATTTTATACATATTATACTTCATTTCAGCACTATTTGAAATAAAGCTTAATATAAGATTTTGAAATGATCAATAAAAATGAACTTTATTTTACATGCAAGGTGGTTGGTCGGCAAATAATTTTCGGTGCTATATGTCCTTTTCTACATTTCACAATACTTAAATGTTTTATCCTGTATTTCAATATTTCAGTTACAAAATCGTTCCAATATATATCAGATAAGCTATACAGGCACCTTGGGGCACCTCGAGTGCATTTTAGTTGTTTGCAACCGCTAGTTGCTTACAAATAAAAAAAAATCGTATTTATTTTACGAACGGAGCTTTGAGCTTAATATATGAAAGTCATTCTTCGTTTTGGAAGCTTTAAATTTGCATATTCTCATGATTCACATGATGTGTTGTTTGCTTGTAAGCAATCATAATCACCAACGAATTATGATGTAAAGGTTTTTTAAGTTAAATCTTTGTACCGCATTGCCCGTTTTGCCATGTTTTTATGGTACAAAAGAAACAAAAAGCTGTCCCCACTCTTCCTTTTGACAGAGAAAAACAATTGTTTTATACTGGGCAAAAAAGAAACGTTACACCAGTTTTAAGTGAGAGAAATCTACATTTCTTATGGTTTATTATTTCAATGATTAACAACAACAACTACAATGATTTTTCTTTCGCATAAATATTTTTTTAGCTAAATCGAAAATGAGGTTGCGTCATTATTCGATTTTTTAACAAAAAGACTATTAAAATTTCCGCCTGTATACAGGTTCACTCGACTCGTTTAAAGGGTCATTATTTGTGTCGTACACGATTGTAAACAAAAGGCCACTTTGAAAATTTGGAAAAAGTGCACATAAGCATATGCCCGCCTACGTCTAACTGAGCGAGAACAAGCCATTGGAATGTTGAATGCTGGAATGTTTCTGGTTGAAGTTGCAAAGTATTTTAATGTGTCAAGAATGACAATTTATAGACTAAGGATTCGTTTAAGAAATATTGGCACGACGAGAGATCGCCCTCGTACTGAACATTACATCAGGACAGGCATATCTGGATGACACACTTACGCAACCGGTTTGTGAATGCAGCTGTTACATCACGCCAAACCATCGGTCTCATCCGTAGCAGAATTTCTTTTCAAACGATGCATAAATGCTTACGCCAGATTGGTCTAAGAGCACGTCGGCTACGATCAGAATAGCCCTGACATGTCTAAGGATATATGTTTGTTAGGCAGAATTCCAAAAACAAGTGGTCAATGAGACTTCCAGGAAATTTACTAAATTTGGAATCAAATATTTTGGAAATAAATTTGTGAAAATGTTTGTTTTAATTTAAACAAATTCTTAGACACTGTAAAATTCCAAAAAATAAGGAGTCTTTGAGATTATCAGGAAATTTACCAAACTTGGAAGCAAATATTTCGGACACACAATTTGTGAAAATGTTTGCTCTAGTAGAAACCAATTCTGAAAGTTATGTTGCTGGGTAGAATTAAAAAAAGTAAGTAGTCTTTGACACTGTCAGGAAATTTACCAAAATTGGAATCAAATACTTTTGAAAACTAATTGGTGAAAATGTTTGTCATAGACTTAGTAATAGCTAACTATTTAAGTATGGTTGCTGGGGGAATTAAAAAAGTGGTCTTTGAGACTTGAAGGAAATTTAACAAAATTGGAACAAAATATTTGAAAAATCCAATTGATGAAAATTTTTGTCTTAAACGATACAAATTATCAATTAAAGAAAATAGGTAGAATTCAAAAAAAAAAAGTCTTTGCAACTTTCAGTAAATTTACTAAAATTGGAAAATCACTTTCGAAATCCAATTGAAGAAAATGCTTGTCCCTAACTAAACAGACAATTTAAGTATGGTTGCTTGATAGAATTCCCCCAAAATAAGTGGTCTTTAAGACTTTCAGAATATTTACCATGATTGGAATAAAATATATTTGAAATCCAATGGCTGAAAATGTTTATCCTTAACAAAGCAAATTATTTAGGTACGGTTGCTAGGTATAATTTAAAAAAAAAAGAAAGCGGTCTATGAGACTCTCGGGAAATTTACCAAAATTAGAATCAAATACTGTGAAACTGCCATTGTTAATGGGGTTCCAATTTTCGTGGATTTAGTGTTTCCCTTAAACAATGAAATAAAGATCCCAAAGAAATCCACTTTCCCTATGGATTAAATGCATTTAATTCCAAAACCAGGAATTTCAAGGTTGTAGGCCTGGTATAGGAGGAGATAACTCTTTAAATATAAACTCCCATTTATATAAAAATTAATTGTTGCGATGGTATGAAAAAATCACAAGAATAAAAATATTTATCATAAATAGAAATAAAATATCAATCTAATCAAGAAACTACACTCTTTTAATTTGATACGTATCTAAGCCTTTATTAAAATAAACAGGTTTTGAAAGGTATATCAAAAATATCGAGACAAATGTATGTCAGAAATTTATTAAAGGAGGTAATTCTTTCAACTTGAAGTTCAGTATTGGGGAGTATTACGACTTTTATGAATATTTCCTAATTTTTTTCAAAAAATTTTTTTGACATAATTCATATGTCTGAAGGATTTTATAATGGGAAATTAAATTAAGGGATTTTCCTTAAGAAGAAATTGAATGGAGCTCTATTTTCAGCAATATTTTGACAATGTAATTTCATCATTTCAAAATGCAAGTCAACTCTTAATGCATGCGTTTGATATTTGTTATCTTATATTAAAGTCTACAATATTCTAATTCCTTTACATTACAGTAGTATATGTCTTATGATGATTTCTGACTGAATTTAAGACATCTAAGACAGGGGTGTTTCTGAGAAATGAAGATAAAAAATTTTACGGTGAAACCTCTCGATTTTTTTTCTTGAAATATATTAGCACATTTCCGTTTCATACTGTATATTTGAAGAAAATTATATATGTGGAAAAGCTAGATACTACCCTTAGTTCCCACGAAATAGAGATATATACGAAAACCATGAAAATAGATGTCCTCGAATGAAAAGCCTTCCACATTATTTTTGAAAATATTGTCCTAAATGAAACACATTTTTAGTAAGGTTTTTTGGTAAAATTCCAAAAATAAGTGGTCTTTGAGAATTCGGGAAATTTATTTAAAAAAATGGAACCACCTTTTAGAATCCTAAGTATTCAGAACTTCATTTTTATACTATAGGGAAACAGGATAGAAAAAGGTGAAATTTTGATGCTCATAAACTTGTTTTATCCTACCACTAGCTCTTGCTAGTGTGCTAGTGTCTGTACCAAGTCCGGCTATCCCGAGTTCCAATCGTTGCCTGCGTTGTCTTTTTACTGTTTTTCTTAAGGTAGATCGGTAGTCTTCCGCCATTTTGAATTTGTTATTTATGCTGTTATGGTATTATCTGCCTTTCAAAATATGCAAATATATTTATTTGTAATGAATCAATCAATATTATATCCATAATACAAAATGCAAAGGACCTACATGGACTTGATTTCACATGTCTTTATCTAATTAGACGAGGTATGGTAACTTGATAATTAAATAAATTGGAAGAGGATTTTTGAAAAAGGGAGATAATCTGATCAAAATATTTTACATAGATATCACTATGAAAATTCACATTTTACAAATTAAATGGAAAACAAAGTCGGTGACCACCATTTTTCTTTATATTTTTTGAAAGTATGTTTAAAGGGCTACATGTAACACATGAGTAAAGTAGAAAAAAATCTATGGAATAGTTTTAAAGAAATCAACAATATACCTGTTTTCCCTATATATTCATTAGAAATATTTGATTATTTTGATATCAGTTATTTTAAAAACAAGCACGGTGACCCCCTTTTTTATTTTTTTATTTCAATGCTTATATAATAAGGAAACTTTCCTGTAAAAATGAAAAAAATCTATGGAAAAAATTTTGGAGTACCCATCTACCTTAAGTAGTTCCCAGGTAGATTGTGGCATGTGATTGAAATTTTCAACCATCGTAAGTGTTTCTTGTTACCTTCTTAACATTAATGTTACGAAATTTGTCAGAATCTAAGATTATATGCCAAAATTTCAAAAAAAATGTGTCTTTGATATTTTCAGGAAGTTTACCAAAGTTGGAACCGGAATCTAAATTCCAGAATCTTATTGCACATCTACAGACCATATGCAACAATCTGCAACAAAATCAAAATACTATATACAATAATGTAGGGAGAGTTCGTGTCACATGTCACATGCCACATGTGTTAAAATCCGATTCTTGGGGCCTTTGTTAAAAGCGTCATCTTTGGGCCTCGTGTTTGCACCAAGATAAAGGTAAAAAATCCGAAAGCTTGTTGCGCATCTTCAGACATTATGCAATAATTCTACAACAAAATTAAATCCCCTTTTTATCAAGCATTACTTTGCTTTGTTTCAGAATCCTGTGGCTGCTCTTGATAATGGCTTGCTTGGGAATTCTAGTGTTTCAAATTGTTGATCGTATAATGTATTATTATACATGGCCAGTTACAGTCAATGTGAAATTGAATTTCAACAGGACATTGGAGTTTCCGGAAGTCACCATCTGTAACCAAAACGCTTTCAAGTAAGAACTTATCTGTTATAACTTGTATATAATAAAAGACCAGGTAAATACTCAACTACCGAAAATCCCACAATCAACAATATTTGCAATACATGACACGCTAGTAGAGACTTGTATCAATTAGAAGAAATATATGTTGTGCAATGGCAAAAATAGACATGTGCAAACAAAATAAAAATGCAAAAAATCGTCAGCAATTTAAAGGGTAAAAAAAAATCTTCAAATCACAAAAGAAAAANAAAAAAAAAAAAAAAAAAAAAAAAAAAACCACGCCCACATGTTAGGCCTTACGGCTTTCGAATGGGGGAACCGGACAGATTATCAAAACATGTTTTCAAATTTTGGTATTTTCATTTTTTGCATTTTCAAATTGTTATTCTGACCACCTTTTATTGTGACCACATTTCATGATTTTTTTATGCCGAGTTTTCTTATCTTAGACTCGATGAGTGCCTTGTTGGTATTTCATTGTTGGGATTGCTTTTTTGTCTTTTGTGAGTCTTTTCTGTCGGACAACGGTTGCGATTGTAAGGCCACTTATCCAATTAATTTTATGTTAGTTGATACAAAATGTAATCCCAAATTATGTATAATGAAAAGAATGGGTGTAGCGTTGTTTGACAATTAGAAATGCACTCCGCTCAAACGGGTGCTTGGGGCAATACCGAACTAACTATGAGGCATGAGCAAAGCTCATTGTTGAAGGCTTCATGGTGACTTAAAGATAAAGAACACAATAAAAGTGTTGTTTAATGTTTGATTTACCATGTATTTGTAGAGACCTTGTCTCATTTGCGTTTAATGCATGTCCCTTCATTGCTGAAACCCGATTTACCTGTATGAAAATTGTGCCCAATTCTGAACTTACTCCAAATAAAAACAACGTTTGTATTCTGTTCTATGAAAGCACGCAATTGCAATAAAAGACAAAGATCACAACCACTGTTTTTTTAACATTAATGCCAAAGGGTCGAACTATACCAAGAAAATGGATGATTTTTGTGGTTGTTGAAGGAACAACACCCGCACTTATATTATTTACATCAGGACAGTTACATACATGTCTACTATACTATACTGAGGTTGGCTCGTCAAAAATGTTTACCTATTTGGCAATCTTGTACATCGGTGACTATTTGATTTTTGCGACAAACAAACACAAAATCTGCGACAAGTCTTGCAAAGTAGATCATCTCACAGCATTTACAACAGCATACACGTCCACTAAATTTTCAGAAATGCGCGTAAAACCGTACTTTTTGTCAATAAAAAAAAGGATTTTCCGGTTTTACGAATCCACTTTACTATGTCAGTGTCCCTAGTAAATGGAAAAGTCACACAGCGAGAATTCTTGTATAGGGTAGTGCTATTGTACTTAATGGAAAAGTAAGTGAGAACCGAACCGTCAATCAAAAGAACGAACAATCTATGGACAAAGTTCGAGCAGTAGCAGTCCTGAAAGAGTTAGTCACAATGTGCTGTTTTAAACTCTTCCTTTTTTTGGAAGGAAGAGAATTCCGAAAAATTCGACATGTATCCGTCCTTGAGAACTACGGATTTAAAATAATTATTGCAAATCAAAATGTTTTTTGAAAGTTTCGTTTTTAGGGTGGTATGTAAGAACCGACGATATACGATCGTCGGTATTTCTAATCCTTTTCTTCATATCCTTAGATCTGTTCATTCTAGAAATTGAAGTAATAGCTAGGTCTAAAACTTTGTTCGGGTAGCCTCTCTGAAAAAAAAATGATTTCATTTCAGTCCTGTCATCCTGCTCGTCACCATAAATACGACGAAGTCGCAAGAATGGGACTTCGGAATGGTGTCTTTGAATTACTTAGGGGGATGAGCCATGAATTAGGCACATGTAGAAGTGGCCGTCTGTCGATTTAAAAATCACTGATTGCTGCTTCATAATGGTGCAATCAATGTACAAAAAAGAGACTATCTTTGGCGTTTTAAAAGTGATTGTAACATTGGCGATATTGAAAATGAGCGTAACCTGTATTTAATGGATAGATGTTGGTGGTGAGAGGAAACACAGTCAATGAAAGACTTCAGTTAATCTTCACTGTCAAAAGACACACTAAAGATATCATCAATATATCTTTTTATAACGTTTTGCACCGCCCAGCCTTCACGATAACAGGCAAAACAATATTTATAGGCCAGATTTGTAGTGAAATCATCTAAAGAAAAATCTCATTATTAATATTTTTTACGGGAAAAATAATAAATCAGGTGCGCTAAAATAAAATGAGAACTGAACTGAAAAACTAAACACCGGGTATATGGTTACTACAAAAAGCAAAAGTGAAAACATTTCGCGACAGAATACATTATCAAAAATGTATCTACAAACAATTTGCCCTTTCAGAAACGACTGCATTTTGGATAGAACGTAAAATATTGTGACTTGAATAGCTCTTATATTAAAACATAATGTTCGTACCACACAAATATGCAAAGTAATTGCTTAACCCACAACAATTTACTATTTCATTCGGGGTGGTGGAGCTGAGGGTGAGAGGGGGATAACATTAGGGGAACTAAACGTATTTTACCCATTTTGTATTAAGAATTTTGAAGAATGAATTACAATGTATTCCAGATTCGCATAATTTTTCACGAAGGGCTACATGTGTATCATAAAACAAGGGATTTTTAAAAAAAAATATTTTCTTTCAGAGCTACTTCAGCAACAGATCTCGGAAGGTATCGTCTGTATGAAGCAATGTTTACATCAGAAGGACAAATTAATACAACATATATACTTGAAAATGGAGGAAACATCACCCTGGATGATCTTTATATTCCAACTGCACATCGAAAGGAGGATTTAATATTTGAGTAACAATTTAATGTACTTTCAATAATAATTTTATAAGGTAGTCATACATTCGAACGAATTTCGTCCTTATATATATATATTTAACGGAAGGACATGGAGTAAATGAACATGAGACCATAACACATATGTGAACTCCAACTGCTATAAATTTAATGAGCTGTATGGCCATTTCGGAAATTAATCCCTCATCAGCAGCACTAGGACCCAAACAAAGGAAATTCATAATTTCAAAGAATGTTTCAAATGCATAAAACCAAACGAAATATATTAGTTGCATCTAAAACTGGACAAAACAAATGATAACACATACATGTAACATGGAATGAAACTGTTTTGACATATTCAGATACCATATTACAGAACGTGTGAAATGAAGCACATGATTCCATATGTGCGGAACCGTAGCTCTATAGGTCATTTTATTTTTTCTGATTTGGCGTACCATAGAGATACGGATTTTCCACTTTTTAAAACTTGCGATTTTGCAACACGATTTGTGTTTCTGGGAGTTTTTTGACAACCGGACGCCAAGCGGGGGCAGTCTTAATGTATGTATTTCGTTTCTTTAAGTGTTTATCCACAACCTTATATATTTATTTACCAATAAATATTCATTTCCTGCTCATTATCATAACAAATGTCATCGTTGGGGTCATACCGCCTTCGGTCATCTTACTGACATCAATCTCATTGGGAACCAGACTTTTCAGGAGGCGGGAATAAATGTTAAAATCGTATCCGGAATGGATATCCTAAAGTAAATATTTTGTCAAACTCTGGCTTGAATATTAACTTTTCTCACTTCTGTGAAGCCTTCACGATGCAAACAATCAATTCCTCTGCATTTGAGATATCCGTTCCGGACATGACCTGACATTTATTGCCGCCTCTTAAAATGTCACCTGACTGTGATATTCAAAATGGCCACAGAAGTAGGCGGGATTACATTTCTATTCAGACAATAGACCATTTGCCAATTCAAACGGAATTCCCGAATTTGACCTTGCGTTTCACAAACTTGGACAAAGGGAAGCAACTCTAGACCGGACAAACACGGTTAGTTTCCAACGTAAACTAACCAAAATGTAAAAATTATTTTCTCTTGACCTGTAAGGATTCCAAACTTCGACTTTGGTGAACTTTATCAAAATAATATGACCTTTTATGTGCCTGTTTGATTTGCTTTATATCCCAATAGATTTCATATACCAGAATGCTGATTTATAAGGGTTTCTTCGGTAAATGTGACAACCTGTCCGGTGTCACGTGACGTTGATTGAGTCAAAATTTTAAAGAACGGAACCAAAGTCGGTAATTGGCAAATCACCTATTTCCTTTATAAATAGAAAAATATGACTCACCTTGCATAATTAAATGTTGTAAGTATTAGAGAAATATTGGAAGAAACGAAATTAACACACTTTGGCACATGTACTCACCATGGCCTGCATTCCTTTAGGTATGCGGGAGCTTCACTCTGGAATGAGCTAACAAATGCTCTTCGACAAGCCTCCAGCTTTAATCACTTTAAAAGTGTAATCAGTAACTGGAATGGTAGCTCGTGCATATGTGGCTCCTGCAGGACTTGAGGAGTCTTACCATGGTGATTAGTTGCTTTTTTGACTTTTATTACTTTATTCTTGGCCTGATTGTTTTATTTAATTTTGAATTTTTGTGCTTTCTTTATTAAGTGCTGCTTAATCATTTTAATTTGCTGCATGCTATATAGTCCGTGCATGATGTGTGATTGTACTATTTATCTTATCTGCTCTGCAAAATAGCCTTTTCAAAAATCTATGTTTCGGCAATGCCGATAAAATAAAAATAAATGGAAATCAACGCATAAATGAAAATGAAAGGCTGATAGAGTGAATAATAGATAGAGAGAAAATTATCTAAATTACCTTAAAAGGATCACAAAGCCAGTTCATGTTCGAACATGTAAGAGATGATTTTTTCTAAATATTCCACTTCCTGCGAAATTTATTCCACCAATCGGTTGAGGTGAAAAGGGAACTTACTTTTGGAAATGTTTTAATTACAATCATATTGCTATTATTTTGAAATAATATGAAGAATTTTTACATTATTTATGCTTTTATTTATCATTTCGGGACATATTTCAATGTGAAGAAATAATGTGTTGCCGATTTAAGAAATGCAATTAATATAAAGTATGGTATCTGGTGTTGTCGATATGGTCTTTCTCGTATACTGCAATGCATAATATGCTGAATTATCCCTTTAGTATTTCACTGTTTATAAAGTAAAACATGTTATTTACTGTTGTACTACATATAAGGTTTGGTTTTTGAAATTCAAATCCAATTTTCTACTCATCAAATGCTTCAATAGCACATTTCAGGATAGTAAAAAGATGTCATTAGCTTGATGATGTTCACTCCAAATGAAATTAACAAAAATGTCTCCATGTTATCTTAAGGTAAAACTCAGACAGAGCCTTCTCCGCTTTTTTAAATGGGGAAAATAATAAGTTATAAAAATATTCATTATTTATTTTTTATATACTTTTTCATTTAATATTTATTATTATAATTATTTTATTACTATTTTTGATTTTGTTTTACTTTTTTTTATTAATAATTTTTATCTTATTTTATTAGCTCACCTGGCCTAAAAGGCCATGAAAGCTTTTGCCATCACTATGCGTCCGTCGTCCGTCTGTCAACAATTTCAAAAATCTTCTCCTCTGAAACCACTGGGCCAAATGTAACCAAACTTGGCCTGAATCATCACCAGAGTATGGCTTCTCAAAATTATGTTCGATTAGGCGGTAGGTCAAACAACATGGCCGCCGTTGCTAAAAATAGAACATGGGGGTAAATTGCAGTTTGTCCCGTCGTTGGCTTTATAAATTCCCCCAAACCTAATCAAAATGTATTTAAGCGAAAAATTTGGCTATATGACCAAGGAGATTATGATAAATATCGAAGTATTTTGAGAGACACCGATTGGGATAATATTCTCAACTCAAAGGATATCGATGATATTGTAAGTAATATTTCCAGTTCTATTATAAATGCTGCTGAGCGTAGTATTCCTAATAGAACAGTTACTATTAGAAAATTAGATCCACAGTGGTTAACTAATGATATAAGAAAACTCATTCGGAAGAAAAAGCGCATTCATTCTAAAGCCAAACATTCGGGGAGACCGGCTGACTGGAGAAAATTTAGAAAAATTAGAAACTTGGTAACTTCCAAGGTAAGGTCAGCT
>MJUU01046625.1:2423-13756 GCA_002080025.1 Modiolus philippinarum | reverse complement strand
GAGGCGGCCTCTGTATTAAAGACTCCTTTATGTAAACTTTTTAATTTATCTATGTCTTCGTCTTTCTTTCCCTCCGATTGGAAGAAAGCAAACGTTACACCTATATTTAAGAATAATAATCCAAACGAAGTAAAAAATTATAGACCAATCTCTCTATTATGCATTCTCTCTAAATGCATGGAGAGATGCGTCTATAAACACGTTCATAACTTCTTATTAGCTAAAAAGGTTATAACCTCCAGTCAGTCCGGGTTTACCAAGGGTGACTCGGCTATAAATCAATTAGTCAGTTTCTCTGACGACATCGGGAAGGCCCTAGATAGTGGCAAAGAAGTGAGAGTTGTATTTTGCGATATCAGCAAAGCATTCGATCGAGTATGGCATGCAGGACTAGTATTCAAACTTGAGAAATACGGAATTTCAGGTTCTTTACTTCAATGGTTTAAAAACTACTTATCAGGGAGGGTACAACGGGTAGTCTTAAATAGTAATAATTCAGATTGGAGACCAATTAAGGCGGGCGTACCACAAGGCTCCATCCTTGGACCTTTACTCTTTATATTATTCATAAATGATATAGTATCTGACATTGGTGCTCGTATAAAACTCTTTGCAGATGACACGAGTGTCTATGTAATCGTAGATACCCCTGAAAACGCTGCAGAAGTCTTAAACGGAGACCTAGATAGGATACACAGATGGTCAAACTAGTGGCTCGTAAAATTCAACCCACAGAAAACTGAATCAATGTTAATTTCTAGAAAGTCAGTAAAACCTGTACACCCACCCTTCGTAATGAATGGTCAGAATCTTCAAGAAGTTGATTCACACAAACATCTTGGTATATTTTTCTCAAGTAATGGCCTATGGCATGAACATATCGAGTATATAGTAAAAAAGGCTTATAATAGGATAAATATTTTACGAAAAATGCGTTTTGTTTTGGACAGATTAACATTAGAAAAAATGTATTTATCGTATATACGTCCAATTTTGGAATACGGAGATGTAATTTGGGATAACTATACAGTTACTTTAGCTAACAAGCTTGAAAGTGTTCAGATTGAAGCGATGCGCATTGTTACGGGTGGGACAAAATTAACATCGATTAACAAATTATATGAGGAAACTGGGTGGGAGAAGCTTTCAGTTAGAAGGGAAAATCATAGACTTGTATTGCTATATAAGATAATTAATAATAAAGTACCTGAGTACTTGAAAAGTTTTGTCCCAAATATTGTTGCTTCTACGCATAGTCACTTTACTAGACAATCTCAAAACATTACAGAAATTCGTACAAGAACTAACTTCTACTCTGAATACTTTCGACCTGCTTCTATTAAGCTTTGGAATAAAATCCCACAGAATGTTCGAAACTCTAGTTCCCTACAAGTCTTTAAGGAGAAATTAGTTGAACAGGTACAGAAATGTCCAAAGTTTTTTTATACAGGTTCGCGGATTGGACAAATTTTACACGCTAGGCTTCGAATGAATAGTTCTTCTTTAAATGAGCATTTATTTCATCGAAATCTAGTAGCGTCTCCTTGCTGTTCATGTGGCCAAGTCGAGTCGACAGTTCATTTTTTGCTACAGTGTCCGAAATATAACTTATTGAGAAATGAAATATTTTTTTCAATTAATTATGATATTCCTATTAACATTGATGTTCTATTGTATGGCTCAATTCGCTTAACATAGAACAAAATATTGATGTGTTTTGTAAAGTTCAGAAATCTATAATCAAAAGTAAAAGGTTTGTCAATTCCTAAACTTATTTTTGCATCTCATCACAAAAACTATTATTTTGCAACATAGATCATTTTTTATTACAAACAATCTTTTCCACATAGCGTGATTCTATTATTATATTAAGCTGTATTATTTTCAAGGACACGGAACTTTGTATAAGCTAATTTAGCTTGTTTCCGAATCCTATAATGATCTTTTGTATTTCAAATGTGTCAATATGTATTTGTTTGTAATTACTTGAATAAATATGTTTAAACCAAATTGCAGTTTTTGGCCAATAACTCGAAAACCGTTACAGATATAAAAAATCTGACGTGGGTAAAAATGATCAGCATGGCAAGATCTACCTGCCCTGCAATTTTGAAGAAAATTTGAAAACCCATCTCGGAGTTATAGCCCTTTTTCCGTTAAATTTTCAAAATTTTTGCATTTTTTATTTTTTATTTCAAAAAGTGTAACAGATAGAGGTCAAGTGTAAATTGCAAAAATGTTCAGCATATTGAAGAAAATCCATAAACCCTTGAAGGAGTTATTGCCCTTTTTCACCGAATTTTTTTAATTTTCGTATTTTTCATCTTTTATTCCTTAAACTATAGAAGATGAAGGTCAAGTGTAAACTGATGAAATGTTTGCCATGCTGTGGCGACTTCAAAACTGATGTTTAAAATTGTTCCTTGACTGCCATTTTCAGAATGGCTGCCCAAAAAAGGCGGGAAAATTCAACATTGTCCGATTTCAATGAAATTTGGTTTCCAAATAGATATTGATGTTGCGACTTCAAAACCAGTGCTGGAAATAGTTCGTTGACTGCCATTTTCAAAATGGCCGCCAAAAAGGCGGGAAAATTCAACATTGTGCGATTTCAATGAAATTTGGTTTCCAAATAGATATTGATGTTGCGACTTCAAAACCGGTGTTGAAAATTGTTTGTTGACCGCCATTTTCAAAATGGCCGCCAAAATGGCGGGAAAATTCAACATTGTACGATTTCAATGACATTTGGTTTCCAAATAGGTCTTAATGTAGCAACTTCAAAACTGATGTAAAAAAATTGTTCATTGACCGCCATTTTCAAAATGGCCGTCAAAAAAGGTGGGAAAATTCAACATTGTCCGATTTCAATGAAATTTGGTTTCCAAATAGATATTGATGTTGAGACTTCAAAACTGGTGTAAAAATTGTTTGTTGACCGCCATTTTTAAAATGGCCGCATAAAAAGGCGGGAAAATTCAACATTGTCCGATTTCAATGAAATTTGGTTTCCAAATAGATATTGATGTTGCGACTTCAAAACCGGTGTTGAAAATTGTTTGTTGACTGCCATTTACAAAATGGCGTCTCGACTGAAGATCAATTGTATAACTTACAATGTTTCCTTGATTAAGGCAACTGGAAGCCAGGTGATCGATACAGGCTCCTGGGAGCCTCTGGTTATAATTATTATCATTTTTGCTCACCTGTCTTAAAGGCCATGTGAGCTTTTGTCATCACTTTTCGTCCGGCGTCCGTCGTGCGTCCGTCAACAATTCAAAAATACAATGTATTCTCCTCTGAAACTGCTGAGCCAAATGTAACCAAACTTGACTTGAATCATCACCAGGGTATGGCTTTTCAAAATTATGTTCGATTAGTCTTGCGATCAAACAACATGGCCGCCACTGCTAAAAATAGAACATAGGGGTAAATTGCAGTTTTTGGCCAATAACTCGAAAACCGTTACAAATATAAAAAATCTGACGTGGGTAAAAATGATTAGCATGATGAGATCTACCTACCGTGCTATTTTGAAGAAAATCTGAAAACAAGTTTCGGGGTTATAGCCCCTTTTACGTAAAATTTTCAAAACTTTTGCATTTTTTATTTTTTATTTCAAAAAGTGTAACAGATAGAGGTAAAGTGTAAATGCAAAAATTTTCAGCATATCAAGATCTACCCACCCTTAAATTGTGAAGAAATCCAATTAACCTTTGTAGGAGTACATCGGCAAACGAATACCGAAGCAAGAACGAGGAAAGGGGAACTTCTAAAATCATAAATCCAAAATCACGTTATTGCATTTTTTATAGGAATTTTCGTATTTTTCGTCTTTTACTTCCAAAACTATAAAAGATAAAGGTTAAGTGTAGATTAATAAAATATTTGCCGTGCTGTGGCAATTTCAAAATTCTTGACCGCCATTCAATGAAATTTGGTTACCAAATAGGTATTGATGTTGCTACTTCAAAACTGGTGTTGAAAATTGTTTGCTGACTGTCATTTTCAAATGGCAGCCAAAAAGGCGGGAAAATTCAACATTGTTTGATTTCGATGAAATTTGGTTTTCAAATAGACGTTGATGTCGTAACTTAAAAATATGGAGTTAAAATTATCGTTGACCGCCTGTCTCAACTTCAAAACTGGTGTCAAAAGCAAGAACCTTTTTTTTGTGTAAAAAGATAGTTAAACATGATCATACTCTAAATAAAGTTAAAGATATTGGTGGTGTTCGAGCTACCAAAGTTTGAGAGACTGAAGTTCAACTGTATGATTGACAATGTTAGCTTGATAGTGACAGTCAGGTAAGCG
This sequence comes from Modiolus philippinarum, assembly GCA_002080025.1. Taxonomy (NCBI): domain Eukaryota; kingdom Metazoa; phylum Mollusca; class Bivalvia; order Mytilida; family Modiolidae; genus Modiolus; species Modiolus philippinarum. Next base: position 9,442 of record MJUU01046625.1, on the reverse strand, counting down.
ATACACTTTTCTGGAAGCCTCTTGTTTAATTTTTTGTATCTGTTTCTTACTTGCTTTTTTAGTCAGTTTATACTACTTACCAATTTTCTTTTCATTTCTAATATCAATTCAAAATCGTTCTTTTTTAATTTCATCAGTACAAACATTTCTTATGATTAAAAAATTCAGCAAGTTCGCCCTTAAATATTTAGACGTCTCATTCGTCTGAAAAAAGGTAAGTTTAAATGCAATTACTTGACATCAAAATACAGCATTTGGGAGGATTATTCAATTTTTGCTGAGAATTCTGAAAAATAATAAGTTTCGTTTATAAGTTAATGCATGAACTGCATATGAACTAGTGACCTCAAAATTTCAAAATGGCGACCGTTACCTTAACAAAGCCTACTTCTAAACATACTAGTAGTCCGTAAGATAACATTTAATATCAATATGGCTGCCCAAAGTCTGTCTCAGTATAAACAATTTCACTCTCTTGCAACACTTGCCTTAGATTGCTAGACAAAGCCCCTCATCATAGACCATTCGAAAACCTCCCCATACTTCTGATGTTTAATTTGGTAATGTTATTTGTTCATTCAATATCAATGCAAGATAATTAATATTCCCAAGAATAAACTTAATTTGTCTTACACTCACCTACTGACTTTCCTTGTCCAAAATGGGAAAAGAAAAACTCATTTGATGAACTTTAATACATATTCATATAAAGCGTTTGAAAAATAATCTTTTTTCAGTTGTACCTGGAAAGGAACGAAATGTACAGCGGACGACTTTGTCACAACATTAACTGACGATGGTGTGTGTTACACTTGGAAAGGACACTCTCAAAGATTACTTGTCACGGCACCAGGTAAATAAGACCATTTCTTAATTAAACTAACTGCCACAATCGTTGCCCAATAATGTTATAATGATTACATGTAGACATTTCCTAAACATTATTCACCTGCAAGCTTAAATATGATTTACCTCCATTTTAGTCAGAAATTCTTAACTTCACTATGCATATTTTAAGGCATTTTTCTTGTCATTTGATCCGTTTACGCATTACACTTTTGTAATATAACTTGACAGATTTTTGTTGTGCAAGAATAGTTCATTATTTTTCTACCTACCAACTTAAAAACTTGGAAACTTATTTCTCCCAGATTTCCGCCAATGCCCTTTGAGTATCTAGAATTTGTGTTGCAGCATCCTAACTCAGAAAGTATAAAAACCTTTTTTTTATATATTCTCCACATGTAAAAAACGGATAACAGGAAACACCTACAGTGGCTGAAAATTATAATTACACGCCACAATCTGCTTTGGAACTACACATGAAGAACAGGATAAAACAAAAGACAAAGCAACTCGGGACAGCCGGACTTGGTATCGACACCAGCAAAAGACAGCGGTAGGGTTAAACCGGTTTATCGGTACCCAAAACTCCCCTTTATCTATCCCGTTTCCCTATAGAATAATAAACATACGAATAAAACCCAATACAGGTAGACAACTAACTCCATATATCTCTTCTTTATAGTGATTATTGCAGAATAGGGTATACATTGATGCAGCATAGGGTACATTGATGCAGCATAGGGTACATAATGAATGGAATTTTAATAATGTGAATATATTAGAAATTGAATCGCATGCCATCTTATTTCTGATTTATTTGAAGAGGGTTTAAGGTATAAATCTGAAAAGTCTGACAATTGAAGAACCACTATAATAATCTTGCTTGGAAAGTTTTGATAATTCTTACTGCAATTTTTAATTGATCTGTGATTTCGGTGTTTTGTTTAATAAAATACATATATATATATGGCTTCCATTGATGGAAATGAAAGCTTGATATCGCTGTTTCTTGTTGGTGTCTTTTGTCCCCTTCATAAACTCGGTCCGCCATGTTTCAAGAGCTAGATATTATGAAAACTTATATAATTAAGAGCTCAAACGATTTTTTTACAGGTTTACAAAATGTATCTTGTATCCACAACATTACATACATATTGTACTAAAAATACGTACATGTAAAGCATCACAAATTATAGTAGTTTTCATGTTACAAAGTGAATAAACGGGACAGTCAAGAAAGATTGAATTCATGTTTATAATTAATAAAGCCTATTCAATGTTGAACAAATAGTGTCAGAATTATGAATAAGAAATGCATATGAGGAGTATGACCATAAAATGCGCCGTCGATTGAACCATTGAGACAACATTGAAATGATATGATTCTACAGACGCTTATCTGCATAAATTTTTGAAAGGATAGTTATATCACTCTTTGTGTATCGTATATTTCTTTCAGGAATTTCAAATGGTTTGCAGTTGAAGTTAAATATAGAGCAGAATGAGTATATGCCTGGCCCACACAGTGTTGCTGGTATAAAGTTTCTTCTTCATGCAGGAAATGAAATACCGATGGTCTATGCCTTAGGCCAAGCTATATCTCCTGGGTCTCATGTATTTGTCGGTGTTAGAGTGAAAGAGGTAAATCAGAGAGCAAATTTCTAAGATACCGTATCAATGTTGTTTTTTTTGCGGGACGCAAATTTTGCGATTTCTTTAAATTATGTCCCTCCGTCTTAAGGGGGAGACATTGTTTGTTTTCTTTTCCGTCTGTCGTCCGTCATTTTGTCCGTTCGTCCGTCACACAACTTTATTTGTGGACGCCCATTCTCCAACAGTTTCCATCGGATTTTGACGAAACTTTACAGGATTGTTGATCATTATGCCTAGTTGAGTTATGCATATTGTCTGGGCAGATTGATCTGCCAATTTATGCTGGAGTAATGCCTCTTTTTGACATATAATTTTGATGAGTTAAGATTGTGGACGATAATTCTCCCACATATTTCATCAGATTTCAATGAAACTTCACAGGATTGTTGACCTTTATGTTTAATTCTGCATATTGTCTGGCCAGATTAATCGGCCAGTTTTTATTGGAGTTATGCCCCTTTTTGACATGAAATTTTGAAAAATTAAGTTTGTGGACGATGATTCTCCCACATCTTTTATCGGATTTCAAGCAAACTTCACAGAATTGTTGACCTTCATGCCTAGTTGTGCATATTGTCTGGCCGGATTGTTTGGCCAATTTTTGTGGAAGTTGTGCCCTTTGTTGACATAGAATTTTAATAAACTAAGTTTGTGGATGCTAATTCCCCTACATCTTTCATTGGATTTCAACCAAACTTCACAGAATTTATGACCTTCATGCCTAGATGTGCATATTGTCTGGCCATTTTTTTAGGGAGATATGCTCCCTTTTGTCACAGAATTTTGAATTAATTTTAATTCTCCCGGATCTTTCACTTGATTTCAACCAAATTTAGTAATATCCAAATTCTACAGGAACATATAAAGACAAATCATCGTCACATTATATGTATGGGAGAGGGGACATTCGTTTTTGTATCAAAAACGCACTTCTATAGTTTTGTTTGATTTTATTTTTGTTGAAAAGTAACATTCGCGATTTCTCCTCATTTATTTCATAAAATCTCAATTTAGATATGTTTCGCGGTATGCCTTTTTTCGTGGCATCAAGATAACAGCAAATAAAAGGTATCAAGTTTTCGCGAAAATAACCACTTATACGGTATTGAATTATTTATTTGGTACATTGTACAATGTACATAAGATTCAATTTTTAAATTAATTTTTCAAAAATTAAGGCAGAAAATAGTCCACAAATCGGACGTATATAAACCACATATAATTGAAAAAAACCTGAACATTGACGTACATGTAGCAAAAAATAATCAACATCAGAGTCTACATGTACATTAGAGCAAAAATAAAATAAAAAGATACGACAAAGGTACGCAAGTCATTATAAAGGCAGTTAAACATTGATATCTTCGAAATTTCATTTACTAAGTTTAATATGATTGACAATTTTAAAATTAAGTACCAAAAATAAGTTTCCTGGGAATTAGTCTGTAATGCATCATTTATTATTTCATGGCCTTTCAGAAAATTATGTGAAACAAAATATAGAAAAGGATGATGAAAATAACTAATCTGAGACTGAACCACAAGGAGACAAAAACCAGCTTTCCTATTTAGATTCTTTTAAAATTTTTAAAAGATTTTTAATGTTTCGCTTTATGGAAATTTGCTCTCAATCAGATTTTTAAAATGTTTCGCTTGATGGATATCCAAATGTTTTGATTAAATCTGTACTGAAGAAACATAATTTGCCGAAATGCGCATATGTAGAAAATATATTAACAATTACTTCCGAATCGAATTTTTGTTTTTGTTGTATCCTGCTGGATTTGCAGACTCAAAGTCTCGTTTTCAACTATGAATAAGACAGTTGTATCATGAGAACTATAGAAAATCAGGTCCTTAATTAGTATTTACTTAGCTTCATTCTTAGAGAAGAGTTGTGGTTATTATATTAATCGTACCTTCATTCTTGGAGAAGAGTTGTGGTTATTATATTAATCGTACCTTCATTCTTGGAGAAGAGTTGTGGTTATTATATTAATCGTACCACTTTTATGTCTAAATACATTTTGAATCGTAAGTCTGTTTATTTTAATAAAATTTCTTTTTGGAATCTGTCCTGTAAGTATTTACGGAGATGTTATGTTTAGTGGTGTTGACTGGAAGACAAACTTCCGTCTAAAAGGAGATTGCACGCTCCAAGGGTTTAATGTTTACCGTGTACAAACATAACCCTTTTGGCACTCTGTTGACGGTACTGAAGAAGGCAATGAAATCCATGAAACATAATGATAACACGAAATAAAAAAAATACTTTAAATATTGTACAGTAAGTGATGTCAGTTTACTTTCAACCTCATTTTATATTTGACATAGTGACCAAAAGTGATTGGGGTTTAGATTTCTTTTTTGACATTATGATACATGTACAAGCATCCAACATTTTCACTTTTGGATGTATTTGAGACGGAGTTAATAAAAAAACTTCATACAGAAATGCAGATTTTTGTTGCATACATCTTTCTATCATTTGACCTCGCGAAAAAGTTCGGGATGGAATTGCTACCGGCACTAGCAAGAACTAGCAGTAGGTTAAAGCAGTTTATGCGCACAAAAGCCTCCCCCTTCTCTATCCTGTTTCATTATAGTATAATAAACATACAAGTAAAACCCAATACAGATTACTTACTCCAAGACCACAATCTTGAGAAGCAAAGAATGAGACAAATGTATAGTTTCCAGATTTTTTTGTAATCAACGTATTTTGGTTAAGTACTCTGACTGCAGGACGTTAAAACAAGAGTAAATTTGAAGGATTGTAAACGAAAGTGAATGTGGGAATGATAAAATCAAAGTTGGAACCCTTTTCCGATCTCAAATAATAACAGTAAGAATTACACTTACATTGGTGTACAAACCTTAAAAGCATTTCATGATGTAAACATTCCCCATTTCCCTTCTTTTTCCTATTATTTACCTAAAAGAATTTTCTTGACAACAATTTCCTCTAGCTCCGTCCTATACATCACACTGGTACGATTCGCACCCGTTTGATTTATACTCTTACTATCAAAACCAAACTTTTACAACAAGTTAAAGATTGCATATATTGTTGAATATATTTTAAGAAATTTTAGAAAATATGAACATTTGATATCTAAATATGCCATTTGTTGCAAACAGCTTGATACTTAGGAAATTTCTAACCCTTGTTTGTACGAAAATATTGTCAAAATACAAGAAACCGATGAAATATCAAGGAGAAGTGACGTAACTTACATTCTTTATGTAATATGGCCTAAATATTTGCAAGAATCCGTTAAATTACCTTTGGGATCCAATAATCTGAAGATTTTACACTCATTCTTTACCAAACTCTTCGTAAAGATTCGAGTTTGATTTTTGCCGTACTGCGACGCTGTTAAGCAGACAGACAGAGCTCCTTGAGCTGGCCGGCAAATTTGCTGCGAGCACCCATGATCCATCTTTGGAAATTATGTCAAGATCTTGGCCATAGTGTTAGTAGTCTAACTGTATTAGGTATGGGGAAACGGGACGGAGAAAAAGGAGGTTTGGGTACCCATTAACAGGTTTAACCCTACCGCTGGCTTTTTCATATGGCGGTACGAAATCTAACTATCCCGAGTTTCTATCGTTGTTTTTGATTATATTGTCATATTTGTTTTTTTTCTGTGTAGTTCCGAGGCAGGTTGTGGCATGTTATTGTAATTTTCAGCCATTGTAGATGTTTCCCGTTATCTCTTTAAATTTAGTTGAGTATTCCTAAAAATAAATTCCTACTAAAATATGTGAGGAAAAAATTAAGTACTTCATGAAAGTGTGTTATGCTTTTCTTTTTTTGCCTTTTCAAAGTAGTTTAAATGTGGCAAATCTACATACATGCAATCTGTAGATATTAACTGTCAGTTTATAGACCATAATGAACTTTGCATCGGGTATGCATTAAAACATAGTGTGACTTAATCTGCAATGCGATTGTAGCAATAGGAATACCGCAGGCCTTGTGTCAATATAATCGTTTGGAACACATATTCGGCTTTCAATTTGTACTATCTTCAATAAGGCTCATTACAAATTTACCGAGTTAAGCTGTAAAGAGCCGAAAAATTAAGGACAAAAAAGCAACTAGTTGGAAAACCAAAGCAAAATTGTAAGCAACAATGGTCCTGTCATGGTACAGGCATGTCAAAGGACATGATGGGTTTAGTGGTAAAAATGTTGCTAGAAAGAGAAACAACTGATATACATGTATATTGGCTTATCCATGGTGTTCTTGGAAGTTTTATTCATTTCTTGCAGAAATTTGGCAAAATTCCTTCTTCTTAAACTCAGTTGCACCACCCCATTTTTATGCTGGATCTGCCGGTTGAATTAGAGTCTCATATGTAAAATTGAAAAAAAATGCTACCTTGGTGCGATTCAGGTGCTTGTATATTGCCGATAAAATAGGCAGTTTTAAATAAAATATTTACCCAGAAAAAGATGAATATCATTAGTCGAGTCAGAGACGGGAGTTCTAGAGGTTTGAACCTCCCTTTTTT